>JAGXEW010001213.1:0-26141 GCA_030684275.1 Acipenser oxyrinchus oxyrinchus | reverse complement strand
TAATTTTGTACTGTGATATTTTGTAACAGCTGTAAGTCTCCCTGGATAAGGGTGTCTGCTAATAAATAAATAATGATAAAAGACTTTCTAGACAATAGATGAATGCATTATTTTCCATGTAATCAATATTTACACTGAAGCTGAGATGCTCCCTGAATATTATTCATTGCTAAACTTAGTGAACTGATTTCTGCTATTTTGATATGAATCTTCTGTTCTGTTTTTGTAGCGCATCTATTTTCTATCTTTCTTGATAAAATGTATAAAAGATATAACGGTGTTGTGTGATTTGCTGCTCAATTGTTTACCTCGGCAATCTTGAACTCGTAAAAGAAAGACATTCATGACAGCAGAGTGCTGATTAAATGAGACCATTACACATATGAATGAATTGGATCCTTAAACTGGACATTTTAATTGTGATTCTTCCCACATAACTCTCAACAATAACAAGCCTGTTGGGTCCATGAGCAGATTCTTCACAGAGACAGCTGGGGCTGTACTACAGATCCACACCGCTGAGGAGAGAGGGAGGGGAGAGGGAGGGAGGGGAGACAGCTGGGGCTGTACTACAGATCCACACCGCTGAGGAGAGAGGGAGGGGAGAGGGAGGGAGGGGAGACAGCTGGGGCTGTACTACAGATCCACACCGCTGGGGAGAGAGGGAGGGGAGAGGGAGGGAGGGGAGACAGCTGGGGCTGTACTACAGATCCACACCGCTGAGGAGAGAGGGAGGGGAGAGGGAGGGAGGGGAGACAGCTGGGGCTGTACTACAGATCCACACCGCTGAGGAGAGAGGGAGGGGAGAGGGAGGGGGAGACAGCTGGGGCTGTACTACAGATCCACACCGCTGAGGAGAGAGGGAGGGGAGGGAGGGAGGGGGAGACAGCTGGGGCTGTACTACAGATCCACACCGCTGGAGAGAGAGGAGGGAGAGGGAGGGAGGGGAGACAGCTGGGGCTGTACTACAGATCCACACCGCTGAGGAGAGAGGGAGGGGAGAGGGAGGGAGGGGAGACAGCTGGGGCTGTACTACAGATCCACACCGCTGAGAGAGAGAGGGGAGAGGGAGGGAGGGGAGACAGCTGGGGCTGTACTACAGATCCACACCGCTGAGGAGAGAGGGAGGGGAGAGGGAGGGAGGGGAGACAGCTGGGGCTGTACTACAGATCCACACCGCTGAGGAGAGAGGGAGGGGAGAGGGAGGGAGGGGAGACAGCTGGGGCTGTACTACAGATCCACACCGCTGAGGAGAGAGGGAGGGGAGAGGGAGGAGGGGAGACAGCTGGGGCTGTACTACAGATCCACACCGCTGAGGAGAGAGGGAGGGGAGAGGGAGGGAGGGGAGACAGCTGGGGCTGTACTACAGATCCACACCGCTGAGAGAGAGGGAGGGGAGAGGGAGGGAGGGGAGACAGCTGGGGCTGTACTACAGATCCACACCGCTGAGGAGAGAGGGAGGGGAGAGGGAGGGAGGGGAGACAGCTGGGGCTGTACTACAGATCCACACCGCTGAGGAGAGAGGGAGGGGAGAGGGAGGGAGGGGAGACAGCTGGGGCTGTACTACAGATCCACACCGCTGAGGAGAGAGGGAGGGGAGAGGGAGGGAGGGGAGACAGCTGGGGCTGTACTACAGATCCACACCGCTGAGGAGAGAGGGAGGGGAGAGGGAGGGAGGGGAGACAGCTGGGGCTGTACTACAGATCCACACCGCTGAGGAGAGAGGGAGGGAGAGGGAGGGAGGGGAGACAGCTGGGGCTGTACTACAGATCCACACCGCTGAGGAGAGAGGGAGGGGAGAGGGAGGGAGGGGAGACAGCTGGGGCTGTACTACAGATCCACACCGCTGAGGAGAGAGGGAGGGAGAGGAGGGAGGGGAGACAGCTGGGGCTGTACTACAGATCCACACCGCTGAGAGAGAGGAGGGGAGAGGGAGGGAGGGGAGACAGCTGGGGCTGTACTACAGATCCACACCGCTGAGGAGAGAGGGAGGGGAGAGGGAGGGAGGGGAGACAGCTGGGGCTGTACTACAGATCCACACCGCTGGGAGAGAGGGAGGGGAGAGGGAGGGAGGGGAGACAGCTGGGGCTGTACTACAGATCCACACCGCTGAGAGAGAGAGGGAGAGGGAGGGAGGGGAGACAGCTGGGGCTGTACTACAGATCCACACCGCTGAGGAGAGAGGGAGGGGAGAGGGAGGGAGGGGAGACAGCTGGGGCTGTACTACAGATCCACACCGCTGAGGAGAGAGGGAGGGAGAGGGAGGGAGGGGAGACAGCTGGGGCTGTACTACAGATCCACACCGCTGAGGAGAGAGGGAGGGGAGAGGGAGGGAGGGGAGACAGCTGGGGCTGTACTACAGATCCACACCGCTGAGGAGAGAGGGAGGGGAGAGGGAGGGAGGGGAGACAGCTGGGGCTGTACTACAGATCCACACCGCTGAGAGAGAGGGAGGGAGAGGGAGGGAGGGGAGACAGCTGGGGCTGTACTACAGATCCACACCGCTGGTAGAGAGGGATTTTTTAGTTTGTCTAAGCTTGCCTGTTTAATAGTAATGGATGATATCTCTACTTTGTTTGAAACTCAGAGTGGGGATCTATGGAGGATTGCAGGCCCTGTACACACTCCAGTTAGTTTACATATCCCCACCTCCTCCTCAAAGCACAGAGTTACTTCCAGTCTGATTTAGAAATACTGAAAGAAACATAACAGATTCAGTTCAGATGTGTTTAAATTGTCATTTTTATTCAGCATACATGGTAAATATGTTCACCTTGTATTTAAAACATCTGGGAGATTTTACAAAAAAAACTCAAAATATAATCCATTTGTGCCCGTTGTTTTTGATTTTATTTTAGTTTCTATGATGAGGGTTACACAGACCACTGAAACCAATTTCAGTTCTTATTAAAATAATTCTACTGCAGCTCATAAAAGAATTCCCTCAATGTTAGCGGTCCATCACTTCCATTCGCTCCACAGCTCTCACATGTGCAGCTTTTGAAAGATGTTGCAGCAAAACATGGATTCTCATTTGAACCCCTCTGGTGCTACCCTGGGGTAATCTCTGTTTGCACAAGCCAGGCTTTCAAAAGCTTACTAGAACGGAAACTATTCATTTTACAACGCGATATGTGCTACAGTGCTACACCCGTTAAAGAAATCTCCGCTTGCAAGCCATGGTTTCAGTTAGGGTTGCACTTCCTTGTGCACCTGGAGGGTGAAATTGTCCCCGCCCTTCACTGGCTTCTTTCCTGTCATTAACCAATCAGCTGCTGCTCCCCTGCTGACTGGCATGCCGTCAGCCAGTAACATGACCCAGAAGACACTGCAGAGGTGAAGTGAGGCGGGAGTCCAGCAGCCTTCCCGAAGTGCGAGGCACAGAAACAGAACTTCCTTTAATCCAGTGATCATGTCAAATCCAGGTCTGCGAGAACATCTTTCACAAACTGGACATCTGAGAGCTAATGCAACTTCCAAGCAGGTCATCTTTATGAAATGATTTTGTTAAGCTATAAATCACTTAAAGAAAAAATAAAAATCATGAATTTCCACACACTTTAATTTTCCAACAGTGTAGATTTTTATTTAAAGCTCCACATGACTTCAAACGCTCTGGAAGAAAGGCTTACAGACAGACATCTTCACATTTTTTAATTTGTAAAATCATCTTTTGGAATGTAAAATTCAGATTGTTTTGGTGCAAAAGCAGTGGCTCAGTGTGTGAGGTTTACTGGTCCCAGTTTAATGAGCGCACTGGTCTAGTAGACGTAACTGGCAGTGAAGAGAGACTGGGAGGCAGCCTTGTCTTTCTGTCCGCTCTGAACGTAAGATCCAGTCGACGCCAATCCGTTAATCTGAAGAAAAAATAACAAACCAAAATCAGTAACACACACACAGAGACAGACAGACACACACACAGCACACACAGAGATATAGACACACACACAGACAGACAGACACACACACACAGAGACACACAGACACACACAGACAGACAGACAGACACTGACAGGGTGATAAACCCTCCTCTGTAAAGAAGGGTTTATTTTTGTGATGTATTTTGTGTCCAGGACTTGTTTTGTACCGGTGTCACAGAATATCTGTTCCCCAGCAAACAAATATTAACTCCCCTAGGACCCAATATTTCACCTTGTGAATATTTGTTTCCCCTTATTTTTTGTAACAGGTCTTTGCTAAATCGATGTTAATAATTTGACTACGCCACCTTGTGTTTATGGAGGACAAGGACCTCGAGTGGTTGGTTCCGCGCAAACTCTTTTATCCGGGAGAAACCAAGCAATCATGCACCAAAAATAATCTGTACAAGTTTTTATTAGTAATAATTGATTTTAAAAATCTCAAACACATTAACAATAATGTAACCCATATGACAATGCCACCTTCAGTTCACAGTCTATAACAATTGTCTAGTATATATATAGGGATGATACAATAAAACAAACTCTAAATCTATCAGTTTCTTATAGTGCAGTTAATTAAACTAGTTACCACAGATGATATTATTGCAGTTTATATAAAATACTTGGATCTATCAGTTTCATAAAGTCTCTCCGCGTTCCAGCTCCAGTCTGCAGCGCGGAATCTCCTTCACAAGTCCGGGTCTCCCTCTCACAATATTCCTCCGCATTTATAAAGGCAGTAGATGATTGGCAGGGCGGGGAGATCAAGCAGCGAGCCGCTGGCAAGCAGAGCCGTGGAACGGGAGACGCGGTTGCTAAGCAACAGGGGGTGCATTGGGCAGACAGTCCTTCAGCCAATCGCAGTTTCGCTCGTATAGTTCCATAGAGGAAAGAGAGAAAGTAGTTTAGGGGGGTCCAGTGAAGCAAATACACCAAACCACACTCGAGATGAAAAATAATAATAAAGAGCTGTACAACAAAACACACATTTATATAAATAAATCAACACACACACACACACACACACACACACACACACACACACACACACACACACACACACACACACACACACACACACACACACACACACACACACACACACACACACACACACACACACACACACACACACACACACACACACACACACACACACACACACAATACACACACACACACACACACAATACACATTTATCAAATAATAATATGAGAAACACCATCCACACGTGAAGAACGAAGAAGAAGAAGAAGAAGAAGAAGAAGACGCGGTTGCTTGTCACGCATTTACGTGATCATTTTTAACACGTAGTTCCGTGATGGCTCTCTATATAAGTGATTTTGTTTTGTATTATTATTATTATTATTATTATTATTATTATTATTATTATTATTAATGTACGGTATCGATGCGCTTCAGTAATATCTGTAATTACAGAACCGCTTCTGAATTAACTGCGCTGAACCGGGCAGCTGTGAAAGGGAGACATTAAGGGCGCGTCACGGAGATCATTCTGCGCGGATTCTGTGCAGAATCTGACCAGTTCATAGAAGATCATTGGATAAACTGGTCAGATTCTGCACAGAATGATCTCCCTGAACGCACCCCGAGTCTCTCTTTATTCACTTCAATACGCAAGCAGGGCTGTATAAATATAGTCCTGTAGGTAAAGCTGTGTTCATGAATATATCACCGCTTCCTGTGCGGCTGAAGGACTCCACTTCATCTAGAGCCTCACAACGCACCCAAGGCGTGGTGATATTACCTCATGATAACACACATCACTCTGTCGTGTATTACTGCTTCATTAATGTAGTCATTAGGTTTAGATGTCACATTCCTTTGTTGTCACAACAACACACTCACAGACCCATTTAATAATAGCAGTAATACACTCCAGGGTCTGTGTTATCATGAGATATATCACCACTTCCTAGGCGGCTGAAGGACTCCACTTCATTTAGTGCCTCAACGCACCCAAGGCGTAAGGATATTACCTCATGATAACACACACACACACCCTGTCCCACGACATGAAACACACATACATGTGGCTATGTTTTAATCCAAAATCCATGCATCCATAATTCTGATTATTTATCTAAATAACCTCACAGCTAATTCTTTACAAATGAATCGTTTCAACATTTCTCGAGTGCTAAGTAGTGTGGTGTTATAGTTTAACATATGAATTATCAGTGCTATCTGAGTATTTAAAATATGGTTATCTTCAAAATTAAAATGCCAGCAACGGTGTGTTAATCAAGCGAAGCGTCTAACGCCGCTCGGAACTTTCGCGATTTTTAAATCCTAACGGTCTCTGCTCAGCGGATGGAATGTTCAGGAGCCGGTTGCCTAGCAGCGCCTCCCCTCCTTCTCTGCCCCCCTCTCTCCCTCTCTCGCTGCTTCCAGCTCCACAGCAAAATCTCACGTGTTAAATCAGCTCTAATCGTGTTAAATTGAACACTCAGAAAAGTGTCTATACTGTCCCACTCTACACAGTGTTAATTTTACACTTTTGAAAGTGTTAGCTTTTTAACACTTTAGCAGAGTTACTGTAACTCTGTAAATAGTTAAAATGAACAGTGGCCAACACTGGTTATTGTTGCATTAACTCTACACTCAGTGTAACGTGTTAACAATCAACCCATCAGAGTACATTTTTACTCTGCCAGTTTTCTACCTTCAACCCTGTAGGGTGTAAACATAAAATCAACTCTCACACTGTAACTTTAACTCTAATAGAGTTCACACTATAGGATGTAAACTTGAATTATAACCATTCCAGCCATATAATACCCCTGTCACCCCCAATGCGTTTGTGCCTTTAACCTTAGTGAACTTCAACTAAAACAAACACAGCACAGAATCTGCTGTTATTTCTTTTAATCTCACAACATGTACACCACATCACCCTGACTCACATTTAACAGGTAAACATGACACAACTTGTGACAATGTGTTCTCTATCTCTATCTCGCTTGCAGGGGCTGTGTGTATGGCAAGTAGGCACTGTGCTAGTTAAAAGGAGAGTGGCACAGAAAAGCACAACCAAAATAAGAGAACATACCTTCATATATTTCACCAGATGGTCAGCAGCTTGAGAGACACCGATCTCTGCAGCCCTCTTGCCTTTTGAGGTCGGGGGTAGCAGATGCAGCACAGAATGGCTGCCAAGTCACTGTCCCATCCTAGTTTTAGTGAAGTATAAACACAGTAGATCAAACCCCACAGTAAAAAGTTGAAGCTCACATGACATGTTAGTAAGACTTAAAACTATTTGGTGGTCAAGCAGAAATGATGTACTCATGTACCCAAATCATCAGATTCGTGCTGCGCAGAAGAGAGGAGGGCTTCCAAATGGGCACTGGGGGGTAGGTTCTTGCAGTCTGCGATGACCCTGGGTCTGAACAAAGTTGGCCACTTAGCCAGGAACTTGCCAGATGCATCCTCTCCAAACAGCATTGTGAAGTCTTGGTCGATCTGAAAAACATTGAACCAACATTGTTTCACAAAACTCTTATCTTTAAATCTACAAAGTATGGCAAAAAGCTTGCTTCTAATCATAATTACCAAGCCTGGTATGTCAAGGAATCGAGGGAAGACGCCCAAGATGGTTGAGGACGTCTCTGGATCCTGCACAATGTTCTGTCTGTGTTTGAATGTTGCCCTCATCTTCTCCTTGACCAGTGACTCGTCAGTTGATTGCTGAAGCACAGATATCGCCTCTCTGCATTCGTCGCCTGTCAGTTGCTCAACAGTTGAATGTGAAGCCCGCTTAGCCTTTGGACCATCTTGGTATGTGGACATGGATCTCTTCTTGGTCCCATGTGATGTGTTGCGTTGGACAGTCTTAATCCTAAAGGCCAGGTAACCCGATCCACTTTTGGCATCGCAGTAGTGTTCCTTTCAAAAGGAAAACACAGTAAGAACTTGACAAAACAGAGTTCCCCTTACCATTGTATATGCAGGGCAGCCCTGCCTGCCTAGGTCTCTTGCTCCCCCACCAGAAAGACTTCTACTGGTTTCTATTGACAGTTTTGGATAAAGAGGGTCTGGATGAGAGATGGAGCCTTTCCACCCTGTCTGGACTATAATCTAGGGGAAACACTGACAAATACATAAGGTCACTATTTAGGACCATAGTACTCCAGGCAAGGTGTCCCCAGTACAAGATGAGTCCTGAGCTGATAATTTAAGCAATTTGGCCCCACCAATTTAATTAAGAAAGGTTAAAAATGTGCAGGCATTGTTACCTACAATAATCCAAACTTACATATCCATTACTTGAATCTGGATCCTTCAAATAGGGGAATAAAGTCACGATTCCCAGGGCATACTTGGTGCGCACACTTGATGGGGGGACCCTCCTTTTAAGATAAATTGCAACAGAACACCACAACATGAATATATGAAAATTAATGACTAAGACTAAGTCTGACTAAAATCGTGCCAGACAAAATGTTGGTTTGTGGGCAGATTATGGTATCAGTAATGAAAGGTAATTCTAGCATTGTTATCATACAGACCCAGCACATTGAATCATTCACTTACCCATGCTTCTCAATCATATCTGCCACAAGCATGTTCACTAATAGCCTACGGGTGCTATCAGAGAGACTCTTGGTTTTGGCAAACTCAAGGAATATCTTTTCACCACCTGCCTTCGAGTCAAGGATGGCACTGATCATCTGGAAGAACAAGATAAAAACCTAATAGCCACAGCAGTGCATCTTCAAGGGTGCTGGAAATGGCAGAAACCACAAAATGTGTTCTAAAACATTAACTAATACACAAGTAGTGCATATAATAATAAATATATATTTTTAAACTCACATCTCCTGCTGCATTACTGTCTTTGGGACTATCAGTCTGATTTCTTCTCCTTGCTATGGTTTCTTCAAGAATCACAGTTGAACCTGATGATGAATCAGACCCCACTGAGCAGAGCGAGGCCTCAGATAGATCTGAAGACACACACAATGGGAGCAGAAGCAGACATGACAAACTGGCTCATTACTCGAGCTATCTGTGCTCTAAAACCCATTGACTGTGTTTTGCACTGGCTGAAGTAAGCAATCAGTTGAAAGGAGAGTTGTGATTTTGCCATTGCCATGACAATTTTGTCAAATTAGATGAGTCATCCTATCGTCCGTTGTCATAACAAACGGATGATAGGATGACTAATGACATCTAATTTGACAGAAAATGTCATGACAATGCCAAAATCACAAGTCTCCTTTCAATAAATTCCTTACATTAGCCAATGCAAAACACGGTCAATGGGCTTTAAAGCACAGCTAGCTTGAGTACTTAGCCAGTATGTCATGTCTGCTTCTGCTCCTCTGATATAATTTTGAGAATTTAAAGGGTTTTAAGCAGAATGCGCAACAGGATAAACTTTGCTTAGCCTATAACTCAAAGTCTTACCAGATTGTTCTCCAGTGAAGACTTTGAAGGATACTTCACTTGACGTCATAAGCTCATCAAAGATGTCTGCATCAACTTCAATTCCTGAAGAGTCCTTTAAGTCCACATGGATCTCTGGTGGCAGATTGAATTTTTCTGAAACTGAGAAAAAATGGGCACGTTAGCTACCATTGGACTGACCTGAGACACTCACAAGAACGCAAGATTGAATTCCACTGTAAGACATTAAGCCTACCTAAATGTAGCCCATCTGATTACACTTGAACTATCCACAACAACAGAAATGAAATAGCACTGAGATTCTGTCTTAACTGAGCTGCTTGGATGAATTCAGTGTAATCATACTTGTGGTCTGTCTTAGGAACCCTCACATATCGCCTCACTCCCTTACATTCCACTGGAACCAGCATCTCCTTAAGCACATGTGACATGCCAAAAATAAAACCAGCTAGCTATCCAACTTTATATGAAATAAGGACAGATCATCAATAAACATTTTGAAAAATACATTTCTTTAATGTGTGATATCAGGATTCCAATATTAATCTTCATACGATATCTTTGATATTAATCGCCTGAGCCAATGTCTTTTGATTTAACTCTAGCTGGTGTTAAAATAGGGCTATATGAAAAATGGAAATTTGGGATTTTTTAAGGACTCTTAACTAAATATCAAAACCAAACTAATAGTTTATATGAATGAGAATGCATTGTACTGTCAAGAAAATAAGATATAAATGTGCTTAATTTTAAAATATATTTTCGGTGTTAGAAAGCCACAATGACAGTAAAGCGCGTAACCGTTAGCCCCGCCCATTTTGTGACATCATCGCCCTGTCCTCCTTCATAGGATTCAATGAAGGAGGACAGGCGATATTCTAATGGCAAAGTGCCCCCTGTGTGTATTTTGTGTTATAGTCATTGGTACACGGGATATAAGCGGGTCTGTGTTTCACGTGTATTTAAAAATGTAGGTTTGTATTTAGGCACGAGGAGGGCACAAATCACTTCACGTGCTGGTTAAAATGTAATGTGTGGTCACGGGAGTGCACTTAATTAATTCACGTGCAGTTGTACCGAGATTCCAATTGAATGATTGACTAGCAATCGAGTCTCGGTACAACTGCATAAAACAGCATGTTTTCACTCACTCGGGGTTGGGTGTTAGGTGAGTGGAGAACGGGATTGGAGGCAGGAGGTAATTGTGATAGCAAAAAGAATAAGAAGGAGTATTTCACTCACCGTGTTTGTTTGTCTTGTTCGTTTGCCTGTATAGTCCGTTTTTTTGTTTACCTGTTTGTTTTGGCGAATGTGCCGTGTCCTGTGTGTTTTGTGTTCTGTTTAAATCTTTTTATTTTATTATTAAATGCTGAGCGCGATCACGCGCTCAGCGTCATCAAAACCCCAAGTCTGTGTGTTTCTATCTCTGGTCTGAGTTCCTCCCTGCAGCCAGCCTGTCACACACCTTCAACAACAAATCATGTAAATCTTAGAAAGTGTCTGATTGGTTTAGGTAAAAAAAAATACGAGTGAATTTTGGAATTCGATTTTTCACATTTCTAAATGTCCCACAAAAGACAAATTACAGGAAGAAAGTTTATTCAGTCTACTTTTCATTGAACACGTAAATATAAATCAAATCAAAAACATGACTAGCGCCGTGAAGATTAAAAATATTTCGACACCGTGCCTCAGCGCAGCCACTGACGCCATTTTGAGCTGTCATCACAGCCGTTTTAGCTGATGCGGTATATTGAAATTAATACCCAGACAGCAATTTTTAGTTGGGCCAACGTTGGGCTTACGTTGGCAACTGACGGCGGGCCAACGTCATTTTGCTCATCGGGCCAACGTTGGCATTTAGTCGTTATCCCCAGTTGGGCCAATGTTGCGCCAACCTTACGTAAAGTGCTGTTGGTTGGGCCAATGTTGGTACAACATTGTTTTTTGGTGGTTCTGAAACTGGGCCAACGTTGGCATATATTTCAGTTTTTAGTTGTTAAAATAAAATATTGTTCTGTAAATACTTATTTTATTATTTCACTTCCATTACTAGCAAGCCTTGTCCTGCTTCAGGTGTGGCCGTGCCTGATTATTTCAGACTGTTCTTTTGAATAGTTTCTGTTTAAAGTAGCCTTTGTTTTCCTAATTAGATATTGAACTCATTTTCAAGCAAGTGCAAAGGGATATTTTCTTATATAAAAACAGTTGTACTCATATCAAACTAGAAGAAACAAACAGTTTCACCAAAATGTAACATTAAGTTATTATTCTGAATAGAACGAATAATAACAATTTTCAATGTCATGCTCTCTACGAGTTTTGCATTCTACTTCTTCATCTTTGCTGGTGGGGGAAAATCAACAAGAAAATCTAATGCAGTATTTAGATAGAACAAATACATTTGTGAGTTAACAACAACATGAAGATACCTCATCCATAATTTAAAAATAATAATAATTGCAATTTAACAAAGAACATGTAAACATAAAATAACACATTTTTATTTTACTAACAACTAAGTATGCACCAACACACGTATTTAATTCACAATTAATCCACAAAAAATAACAGAGGGAATGCTTTTCATAAGCAACATGTGTCGGGGAAGGGGGGGAGGGCATTTCACGTGACGCCATTTTAATTTTCGTGTTGACGTGCCGTTCCAAGAGTTCGTCTCTTTCTGCCTCCATCCCTGTCTCCAGAGCACTTTACCCATTCCTTTACGATCTTCTCTACTTCGGCATCGGTGACACGGGAAGTCGCGGGATTTCTTCTGACTGCCTCTGTTATAATAATGATATTGTTAAAGTATAACGGTATTGTTAGTGATGTATAAAGGTATTGTTAGTGATGTATAAAGGTATTGTTAGTGATGTATAAAGGTATTGTTAGTGAAGTATAAAGGTATTGTTAGTGATGTATAAAGGTATTGTTAGTGAAGTATAAAGGTATTGTTAGTGATGTATAAAGGTATTGTTAGTGATGTATAAAGGTATTGTTAGTGATGTATAAAGGTATTGTTAGTGATGTATAAAGGTATTGTTAGTGATGTATAAAGGTATTGTTAGTGAAGTATAAAGGTATTGTTAGTGATGTATAAAGGTATTGTTAGTGATGTATAAAGGTATTGTTAGTGATGTATAAAGGTATTGTTAGTGATGTATAAAGGTATTGTTAGTGATGTATAAAGGTATTGTTAGTGATGTATAAAGGTATTGTTAGTGATGTATAAAGGTATTGTTAGTGATGTATAAAGGTATTGTTAGTGATGTATAAAGGTATTGTTAGTGATGTATAAAGGTATTGTTAGTGAAGTATAAAGGTATTGTTAGTGATGTATAAAGGTATTGTTAGTGATGTATAAAGGTATTGTTAGTGATGTATAAAGGTATTGTTAGTGATGTATAAAGGTATTGTTAGTGATGTATAAAGGTATTGTTAGTGATGTATAAAGGTATTGTTAGTGATGTATAAAGGTATTGTTAGTGATGTATAAAGGTATTGTTAGTGATGTATAAAGGTATTGTTAGTGATGTATAAAGGTATTGTTAGTGATGTATAAAGGTATTGTTAGTGATGTATAAAGGTATTGTTAGTGATGTATAAAGGTATTGTTAGTGATGTATAAAGGTATTGTTAGTGATGTATAAAGGTATTGTTAGTGATGTATAAAGGTATTGTTAGTGATGTATAAAGGTATTGTTAGTGATGTATAAAGGTATTGTTAGTGATGTATAAAGGTATTGTTAGTGATGTATAAAGGTATTGTTAGTGATGTATAAAGGTATTGTTAGTGATGTATAAAGGTATTGTTAGTGATGTATAAAGGTATTGTTAGTGATGTATAAAGGTATTGTTAGTGATGTATAAAGGTATTGTTAGTGATGTATAAAGGTATTGTTAGTGATGTATAAAGGTATTGTTAGTGATGTATAAAGGTATTGTTAGTGATGTATAAAGGTATTGTTAGTGAAGTATAAAGGTATTGTTAGTGATGTATAAAGGTATTGTTAGTGATGTATAAAGGTATTGTTAGTGATGTATAAAGGTATTGTTAGTGATGTATAAAGGTATTGTTAGTGATGTATAAAGGTATTGTTAGTGAAGTATAACGGT
Organism: Acipenser oxyrinchus oxyrinchus; assembly: GCA_030684275.1. NCBI lineage: Eukaryota > Metazoa > Chordata > Actinopteri > Acipenseriformes > Acipenseridae > Acipenser > Acipenser oxyrinchus. Next base: position 12,665 of record JAGXEW010001213.1, on the reverse strand, counting down.
ATTGTTAGTGAAGTATAACGGTATTGTTAGTGAAGTATAAAGGTATTTACATTTGTAATGGGGTTAGTAATGTTGTGAACAACATTTTAAAATGTAACAAATAAAATTAGATTTTCAGTTAGTATACCTATAACATTGTGCTACTTAAGAATGAATCAGTACATTATACTATTTATATTAATAAGAACAAAACAATATTTTAAACATCGATAAATTATCATAACCCAGTGATGAAAATTTAAATGTGCGTAGTCAGTTTAATTTAAAATTATAGAGGACTTTGTAATACCTTGTAATCATTTCAAATGTTTTTATTTTATTTTATGTGAAATACATTTGAATACACTATCTACCAGCATGCTGTTTTGTAATATTCTTTATAAGTAATGTAATATTGATTTGTGCTTTTAAAAAATGATGAATTGTCAAACATGATAGAAGCAATTCCTGGTTGAAGGAAGTAATTCTTGCCATTTACAGGTAAGGTTGAGTCTACCATGTGCTTTTCTAATGCTTATGGTATGTTATAATCTTTAAAATCTTTTTTTTTCATATATTTTCTGTTGAATTAATGACATGCATCTATTACAGTTAGATTGACATTCAAGTTCAATCACATTTTTATATTTGTAGCATGTGCGTCAATAAGTAATGCCATTACTTGGTGAGGTTATGCAGACAATGTATAGCGTCTCTTAAATAATGTGTTTAACAACTATAATGTTTTAATCTAAGTACAGATCCAAAATCACTTCAATAAAATTAATACTGACCTATAATGACAGCGCTTAATCTCAGTTTTGAGAAGGCTCGTTTTCTTCCTTTCCCTAACCAATTAAATTGGATTGCTAGTTTATTTGCAAGTGTGCCTTTCATTCTTCTGCAGGTTTCCGACGCACTTGATCCTCCAATAGCAGCTAGACGTGCAACCTTAAAAAGAAATATAGAAAAGATGAGGAGGAGCTTGAGCGTGATGAAGCGACAGCGATGAAAGTAACACAGGATGAATAATAATAATAATAATAATAATAATAATAATAATAATAATAATAATAATAATAGAAAACGTAATTTAAGGTAGGCCTACATGTAATGCGTATTTGTTTAATGCAGTTATTACGTTATTAAAAGTTTTAAGCGGGCTGACAGTAGGCCAGATACAAATCTCTTTTGAAGTATTTTAACGTGTTTTGTTGTATTAACAATGTACAAGTTTGAGATTAAACAATACATTATTTTTATTATGATACTTACTGCTTTTATTGTTAATTTTTAAAAAACATTTTAGAAGTTTGTATTATTATTATTATTATTATTATTATTATTATTACGCTGTAAGCGTAGCTTACACGCCTGTGTTCTGATATCTACAGGGCTGTCTTTTAGGGATTTAACTGTTAATAACAACAACAGATAGATCTAATTACGTTTTTAAAAACAAATTCGTTCTTCTGCTTGTTCATTTTCCAGCGTTTTGCATATGTTTTACAGTGCATATAAAAAGACTGTATATTTTCGCTTCGTATTTGAGGGTGTGTAATACAATGTCATTTTGTTATAAAACAAAACTGTTACTTAGTTCCCGCTGACACGCAATCTTTTAACAGAGTTGCTGGAATGTTTAAATTGAGTTACGATGTTGCTACAAGGTAGTGTTAGCGGCTATTCAATGACCGCATGAAGCATCTGAAGCTAGTGATCTCATATAAACGCCGGTCTCAAATAATCGCCGGTCTCCAATACGGGTTTGCTGGCAAATATTATAAATACACGCCAGAGGCGTTTAATTGAAGTTTTATCGCAGTCAACACGGGCTGCATTTTTCGAGTTTTTTATTTTTATTAATATTTTATAAATTTGTATACAATATCATAACAATACAATTTCATTCAACTGCGCGCATACAATCAATACATCAATACACATTAAAGTATTTCACAATGTTTCACAAATGTCAAAGACAACACATAGGCCTACAGCTACAGCTTATTTTGATATGCTCATGGTATATATTAAATACATTGAAACTCGGGCAGAACAGCAGGTATACTTGCTACATATGCCAATTTTTTTTTAAATTCTGCAGCAACAACCAATTTCATTTTACCTTCTTAGATATTGTTTTTTTGTGTGTGTGTGTGGGGGGGGGGTGCTTTAGGGAATCAATAATTAGTATCACTTTCCACGCTGCTTTCAGTTGGCTTTTGTTGAAGCATCACTTCAAGATGATCAACATCTTCCATTGAAGACAAGGGGAAGTTTACACTCTCTGGAAGGGTTGCACGTTCATCTGTGGGATCTATTACAGAGATTTTCCTTTGCAGGTCTTGAAGGATCTTTGTGTTCTGCTGCACCTGAGCCTTTATTTCCACTAGCATGGCAATAATATGTTCCTCAGTAGCTGTGAAATTTCAGTCAGGAAAAAGAAAAAAAAACATAGTGCTCTATTTAAAAAGATTCAACTAAAATATTCTATTTGTTCTAAATGAACAGTCAAACTTTATCTACCTATTATCATTGTTTAATTAAAAAAAAACAAGTGGCGGACTGCGTACAGACAGAGGGAATGTTTTCTACAATTCTTCACAAATACAAATGTATCCCCTATATGTAAACCTCCATCAAAATGATAACATTGGGAGTACTGTACCTGTGGATACAGATAAGGAGTCATCTGCCTCTTACTGCTATTGGAAGAAGATGATGGCTGAGGTACTGAAGTAAATAAAAAAAAATAAAAAAATCATTTTCTAAAGCTGATGCAGCACACCAACCTTTTTGGTAATGATGATGATGGTGGTGGTGGTGGTGGTGGTGATAGGGAGCAAGACGTGCGGTGCATCGAAGATGACCGAGGTAATTTGTTTCTTGGAAGTCCTTCATCATCTTCGCTGGATGACCAACAATGTTTATGGGCTCTGAAATAGTAAATCGTGGTCATGTGGGAGCAGATACAGTTCAGTATCAACAATGATAATAGGTAGATAAAGTTTGACTGTTCATTTAGAACAAATAGAATATTTTAGTTGAATCTTTTTAAATAGAGCACTATGTTTTTTTTTCTTTTTCCTGACTGAAATTTCACAGCTACTGAGGAACATATTATTGCCATGCTAGTGGAAATAAAGGCTCAGGTGCAGCAGAACACAAAGATCCTTCAAGACCTGCAAAGGAAAATCTCTGTAATAGATCCCACAGATGAATGTGCAACCCTTCCAGAGAGTGTAAACTTCCCCTTTGTCAGCTAAACAACAGAGATGAACATGTTGGTAGACCTGCATATTAACATCTAACCAAAATGGTCCCATGTTAAAAAAGAAAAAAACATATCTTTATAGGGCTGACCTGATTTTACTAACTTATCCCTTTTGACTCATATTGCATATTTATTTGGCTGATCCTTGTATCTAACGTGGCTGTTTTTGTACATGGGAAATATTTTGGTCACATATCACTTATTTTGTATTTTAAGACAAAGGTGCTATTTTTTTAATACACATTACGTTTTTTTTACAGCTTACCTTGGATTCTAAATGTACATTTGAAAACAATTGTTTTGTTGTGAATCCTTAATAGGTTCAAGCTATTTAAATTAAAAGTATACAACTGTGTGGGCTCCCGAGTGGCGCATCCAGTAAAGGTGCTCCGTGTGGAGTGCAGGATGTGCCCTATAGTCTGGACGTCACGAGTTCGAGTCCAGGCTATTCCTTTGCCGACCGAGGACGGGATATTCCAGGGGCAGCCCGGAGGAGGGAGGGTTAGGTCAGCCAGGGTGTCCTCGGCTCAAGTATACAACTTTGAATGAGGTGTCCCATAGCTGAACAACAGAAGAAACTTAATGCAAAGTATTATTGATGTCCAGCAGCTGGTTAACCAATTGATTTGAAAATATTTCTGTGGTAAAAACACAAAGAAAGCATGGCTGTTCCTCCTTCTGTTGTTGTTCTTGGGGCATGCATTGACTGTATAATTCAGCCCTGATAGGGGACCAATTTTGTCTAACAAGTAATGAATACTAGATAGTTGATGTTCTGGCACAGTGGTACTCTGGCCCTCGAGATCCAATTCAGTCCAGGTTTTTACTCCAAGCAGGTTCTAATGTAGTTAATCGGAGCTGTTAAGAGGCAATTAACTAATTTAGGACCTGGTTGGAATAAAGACCAGGACTGAAATAGATCTCGAGGGACAGAGTTGAGTACCACTGTTCTAGCATGTTAAAAAGAGGCAAGCATTTCTTCTTTCAGCTGTGTCTTTATTCATTTAGAAAAAATAAAATAACAGTTTTATCACTGTTTGATATACTCTATAGCAGATATGAAGTTGTTCTTTAGTATGTGATGTTAGTGTCCAGATCCGTTCAGAAACATAAGATAGGGACACTCCAGCATTTAGAGCAGCTGTGGCAATACCTCAGATTGGGCCAAAAGTTGAGTCCTGTGTGTAGTCACAGCAGTGTTACTCCAGCCTTTCTACTAACTTGGCTGGAGTTACTCTGGATCAGGGTTTCCCAGTCCTGGTCCTAGGGACCCCCTGTGTCTGCTGGGTTTCATTCCGAGCTCTAAATGACTTAACCCGACCTTTAATTGAACTGATAATTTGCTTAATTAGACCTTTAATTGTTTTCAGGACTTAAACAGTTGCAGAGTTCAAGTTACTTATAAAATGTTATAACTAACTTGTTATAAATATACAACTGCTTAAGAGCTGAAAATAAATTTTAAAAAAAGTCTAATTAAGCAAATTATCAGTTCAATTAAGGCTTTAATTAAGTAATTGAGAACTCAGTTGGAATGAAACCCAGCAGACACAGTGGGTCCCCAGGACCAGGATTGGGAAACTCTGCTCTAGATGACAAACTTGAAGGTATGCAAACACCATCAATTAAGAAAAAAAACTCACTTTCTGTTTCGCCTCGGCCGGCCTTCATCTTCCTCAGGGGCATCGGTTGTGTGCAAATCAGATGTCGCTTGTGCCTGAGGAAGTTTTCTTCTGGCTTTCTCATAGCGTTCTGTGGAGGTCATTTTTGTTGTTAATTTATTGCAAAAAGTATAATATTAAAACAAAACTTGCTGTTTATTATAAGAACTAGCACATATTTTAAATGTATGATAAAGATGATGAATATTAGTGCATTAACTATGCATGTTTTTGCTTTACTGGGAAAAAACACAATTGTGAAGGTTTTTATTGCTTTTATACTTAAGTGTTAAATTGCGTATAATTTCCTATTATATCAAAATAGCTACTGAGCTTCATTGTACAGTTGATTATAGCCCTGCAGCTCAGCCAAGCACAGTTCAGGGAATCTTACATTGCAGTTTAAGCTTTATTAATGTAGTCTGAGTACATTTTTAATCCAGTTGTATATAGAATGCGTACTTGATACTGTGCCCACTCGTCTTCTCTTCTGACGCCATTCATAACTGCCATTTTAAGTTTTTCCCCGGTGTAATTTGGCCATTTACAAGCTCCTTCATTTACCATCCAGGAGATTGGCACAATGTCAACCTCCTGTGCGTCAAGGAACTCAACAATATGAAACATTATAAGGTTTTCTGTAAACACAAATGTCTGTTTTAGACATTTCTGTATTAAAAATGATGTTAAATAGCCTGATTGCTCACTAAGATGTACAATGAACTTGTTTTCCAGATTTAAAGCCTGTCATTAAAATTATTAAAATTATTTTAATTTTCAGTGTGACATTTTCACTTCTTCTATTTATATAGAAAAGCCTCAAAAACATTACATAGCTGCAAGAATTGGCAGATGTTTTAGCCCATTACTTTGAATCTCTGAAAATCAATTGAAATTTTTTAATACATTAAATGTAAACGAGGAACTGCAACAAAACTTTGTCTAGTGGGCATAAGAACATATTTACTTCTGACAACTGACAAAGGTGCCATTTCTATCTCATCACCAAGATTTGAAACCCTGTAGATTTCAAGAGCCACCGAGCTGAGAGGATAGGAAAATAATTCTTCAACATTTTTACATTTTTTAAAAAGTATGTATGTTTCTGCTTCGCAGTACATAATGTTCTGTACAAGACCAATGCTGTCTTGTATTTTAATGCAGTTGTCACCTGTAGATAAACAGATTGTGAAGTCCTTGCACACAACTTCTTCATACTGCTCCGACAAAGGAAAATCAAATGGAAGTGACCCTTTGTTGTGTTGTTTTCTCAATTCTAATTTTGCTTGTTCTGTTTTCATACAAGAGGAGCCAATTCCTGATAATCGACGTAAAATTTGCTGCAGTGGTAATTCTGGTTTTCTAATCAACTTTTTAAGCTTTCCGAGAAAACTTTCAAAAGGAAAAGCGGAGATGCTATCTAGTGGGCCAAACTGCTTCACCGCTGCAGCCAAATGTACAAGGCCATGAACATTGTACACCAGCATATCTTTACCATACAGATCACCAAAGTTCTTGACAAAGAGAACCATTATGTCATGGGCATAATCTGTACAATCATGTGAAAACAATGGGCTTGTAAGCAGAAATATTCCTACAAAAAACATAAGAAATTCTTGTAAAACAAATCAGGCAGTCTTCGCCACAAAACTACTAGTCCAGTATACAACAAAAACTGATGAAATTCAGTAGCTTTCCACCTTTGTACTTCATTAAGTGACCTAGGCTTTCGACTGAATTCTTTTGGCATATGAGCCCGTAAATCAAGTAATGCTTCTGATAGCTGATTGATAACAGTGCCACCTAATCTGCACTGCAGAGGTCCCTTAATCCACAACAATATTAGCCTTTTAGTAACACCAAGGCACACAAGATGCATGTAGTCTAAAGGAAACTGTGAGACCATGCCTATGTTAAGGTCACTCAGTGGTGAGGGTCCAAGGTGATGGTCCTTGTCTCTCATTTCTGCAAAGGCAACGTTTGTCCTCAGTGGAGCATTAGTCTCAGGGAATGACATCTTGCCATTCCACACACCCTCTTGAACACAATTATCACATCCATGATAACCAGCATGTGATTTGACTCTCTTGACAAATGCACGAGCAGGTGCATCACAAATCACAGATGAAATTTTGACCTCATAATGTTTCCTATTGTAGATAATTCCTTCAACCTCAATGCATTTCATTTCTTGTACGAAATCGCATAGAAACTCTGAAACATTGCCAGGTTTACTTGAACCACAAAATAATCCAATTGGAAATGGTTCTTTCAGGGATGGCTGATTGAGCATCCCTAGAATAGGCCACAGTTGTACATTTGTACTTTTGAATAGTGACAGGCCATCAATATTTATCTGTAGTAACAGTGCTTCAGTGTCCCCGAAAAGTGCTGGGTAGGTAGACAATTTAGTAATTCAATTAGGCAAAATACCAAAATGGTAACATGAGCCCCCTGTGATGTCCTTGATGTTGTACCTTGTGAGTGTACCCAATAGAGTCCTGGGATCTTTAGGTAGCGAGGGGTAATCTTTACCTTTAATATCTAATAGGTCTGATAGTGCAGCATGTGGTATGTGATGTTTAGCTGCCCACTGAGCAAGCTTGTTCCTTATGTTGTCATTATCTGTGTCTGACTCATGTTCTGTGTTGGAGAAGTGATGTTCATTGTCAGTTTCTAATGTTGTGTCATGTTCATTTTGAGTGTGTTAATAAGAAGTACTCCAAAATAAATGTCCACCTAAATCAAAAATGTTGTCATCAGGGTGCTGTGTGGATGTACTTTGTTCCAACAACATATGTGAATCCGAAATGTAATCTGACACAGGCAGTTCTAAAATGGAAGCACTGTTAGCAACAGATACATCAGTAAATTGCTTGTTTTCCGTTTCAGTTGCAATGGCTTGCAAGTGCTCTGTAATTTGTGCATGCACTCTTCTACCTGCTGTCCAGTATGATTCAGGCTTGAATGGCTCTCTGGAGAGCATCGTTTGGTGTCTTCTTACGTCTAGCAAAGATCAAAGGGATTACATAAAGCAAGGCAATAAAAAGTAGGCAACTGTTACGTTTATTAAATAATGTACAATCCACTTGCCAAACCCAACTATAATGTTGTTATTTTATTTGTATTTTATGATTAGCTTTTTCTTTTGAAGAAGTCAAAATAAGAAACCTAACACTGGTAAATAAAATAGCTTATTAGAGGTTTCAAAAGACTAAATAAATACATAAATAAATAAATAAATAAAATGCCTGCCAGCCTGCCACTTTACAGTATGATAACTGACCTAACATTCTCTGAACATCTAGATTTGTACAGCTTTATATAAGCAGGCTTTACAAAAGCTAAACGGATGTGTTTGTATGTATGTGTTACACTTATAGTACGGATTCGGTCAATGATCTACAATAATAACCATTTCGCGATTTGAAACCAAGCTGGCATGGTTTGTTCCTAACACACTCAATTCTTTTGTACTGTGAAATGTACGTAAAACCAAGCCATCCCTCTCTCTCTCACACACACACACACACACACACACACACACACACACACACACACACACACACACACACACACACACACACACACACACACACACACACACACACACACACACACACACACACACACACACACACACACACACACACAGAACACACAGTGCTGTGGCCACGCCCCCCTGCTCGAGCCGCAGTTTTGAATGACAGCGTTCAGCTGTCAGTGTCGCGCGCACACACAGACGCTCACAGAGGAAAGTAGAAGCGAGTGAACTGTAACCCTTAATATAAGAGAAGTGGGTGAACACTATACCGTATTACCACATTAAAAGTGGGTAAACGCAGACTACACAACTGATCAATTGGCCAAAGATCTCCATAAATCTCCATAGAACGAAATGCTCAGTTTAGCGCAGATTAACGGCTTGTGAGGACATCGAAAACAAAAATCTTAGTTCTGTCAAGATCACGAAAACATTCATTTGACATGAATATGATGGCATTTGGTGTTACTGAAGCGGTGTTCCTTTTAGAGGTCTGTGAAGAGACTGCCCTTGTTGCGCTCCTGTTTATATAGATCGTCTTGATACTGTTTCGTGGAGCTGTTCTTTCAGCACCGAGACAGGCACCAGCCGCGCTCATGTGACTGCCACAGAAAACACTGCCAATCTTACATAAAACTGTCTAAAACTAACTTTATAATATACATTAGCAATATTACAACTGTTATGAGGCTTTTCTGACGGCCCTACCTGAAATGTTAAACATAAACAAAGGAGAGTTTTGAACATGAATTACCTGACAAAACGGCAATCTATGAGGGGCGATACCTGGCGCTTCTCTCTCTGCCGGCGGCACCTGCGGCAGCTCCGTTATAAACCCCTCCTGCCTGCCGCCCCAGGAGACCCCGTGCCCCCCCTCGCGCGCTCTTTTTTAGAATACAGCGGTTCAGAGCTCGAGAGCATTCCAGCTGCAGATTGCTGGCTCTTGGTTAGTTTGCCAACCAAACCAACAATAAACCAACGTTGGGCCAAACTAGTTTGCTGGCTGGGATACCAGTTTAAAAAAAAAAATCTGGTTTATGAAAATTGACTTCTTGAATGTATTTAAAATACCATGTATTGGTGGGCTTTTATAATAATAAAAAGAAAGAAAGAAAAAAAGGAAAAACGATGGGTTTTCTCTTCAATTCTGATTAGTGTATTGTTATTGTACTACAGGCTAGGATGAAGGCTACTAGCACCGCCCTGCAGGTCCAGTGTGCCTAATAACAGAACACTAACAAAACGTAAACAACCAATAACAGAGCACTCCCTCTCACACACACACACACACACTGACACACACACACACACAGACGCATGCACACACACACTGACACACAGTGACACACACACACACTGACGCACACACACACACGCATACACACACACACTGACACACACACACGCTGACGCACACACACAGACACACACTGATACAGACACACACTGATACACACACAGACACACATATAAATTCTAAGTAGTAAAACTTGTATTTAGTAGAAAATATGTTATATAATTGTGTGTGTGCGCGTGTGTTGGAAAGGTAACCATACAAATAATGCGCGGTGTAATTCAGAATGTGCGTGACAACACGTCATTTCTCTTGTTAAATGTTTTTATCTGCATGGCAACGCATGAAGCTCTCCTCACGATATTCAGAGTCGTTCTTTTTCTACTTAGTAAGCAGACACGTACCCTAAATGACTCTGAATTGACTCATCTGCGTTGGTACGGACGGCTTTTTCCCCCTAAATCAGAACTGCATAGCAACGCAAGTCCTGAAAAGTACGGCAAACTCCTCGCGAGGAAAACTGCCCTGACTTGTGCACGTGAACGCCGCCAGGGATCACTTGTGTGTTTTTGAACTTGTCACTGGTGGCAGAAGGAACCATTTCAAAACCACAACACCCAAGCATCTGGGTGCCTCACTTGCAGCAACCAGAGTGGCACTTCAGTATTCAAACAGAAATCTTGAGTTCACATTTTGAGGTTGTTTCAGCCTGACAAACTGCTTTTTATTAAAGAGGCTTACAGAAATTCACATTAAACTTGTTTTAGACAGTGAATTTGGGGGACTCCATACCAAAATATAAACCAGTTGCTCACTATATCAGCAGATTCTTGCAGTCCCTGATGTGATTGAATTGTACTTCCTGCAGTTAGTGAATCTGTACCTGATGATGGCTCTGGAGCGGAGGCTGGAAGTGCTTTATTCCCATCAGAGGTGACTGTTTTTAATACTACCAGCACATGTGAACTGCTGTGAGAAAGCTGCTTGGTTTCTAAACCCAGAATTGATTTCCATGACTGCAGAGATGGAGATAAGACTCCTATTGCACAGCAATGTCACCCATTCCAGGTTTTAAGAAGAGCTTGATTAGCTACAGTGTGGTGAACAAGCTCAAGTGTATTTTACTAAACCAGAGGGGGTCAAAACAGCAAACACTGCGATGCATTGTGGGGGATCTCAACGCGATCCGCGATCCACCCGTCAGCTGTGAGCAACAATTATTAGCGGGATTTAATATAATAGCGTCCAATGCGAAAGAGCAATAATGAAACAAAACAACCACAACAACACACACATAACAGACGCTCTACGCGGTGTCTTTTAGGCACATGTGCGCCTAATTAAAAATAAAAGATAGACGCGCACTTCAAAAGCTGAATATCTACAGATCTTTGTTTCCTTCCTTCCTTACATAACACTTGTGCGGTTCAATACTTTTGCATCAACACGATTGAAATGGACGGTGTTTTTGTTTTTAGCTGTCTGCTCGCATGCTCCTCAGAAGGCGCTGCTTGCTGTTTATGGCGGCGCGCTGAGCTGCCTCTCCGCACACTGCGAGCCGTTTTGAAGCGCTGTGTTTAAGATATTTTCATGTTTGAACTCCTGGCTCCCTGTTAAAAATGCAGTCTGACCTGCCATCAGTTCCCCTGCATCCTGATAAAACGGGCACAACATGGAGTTGTTTTTTTTAACGCTGTCAAACTGAAGCCAGGGGGAATCTTTTAGCCACTGTTGGTTGAACTGTCGGTTGATAATTCAGTGAAACTGGCGGGTATGGGATTTGTAGTTTTTAATGTGTGATTCACAGTGGGAAGTGGACACCAAAAAACTACAATCCCAGAGTGCATTGCGAGTGAGCTTTGAGTTTAGATCCGACTGTGAGGTGTGTTTCTCTTTTGTTTTATACTTTTCAGCTTTATAAATAAATCTCGTTTATTGTTTATAGTCACCTTTAGGGATTTCTAGTCGCATACGTGCTCCTATATTAAAATGTGCGTTCACACAAGCATTGTGTTCGTCTCTCATGAGCAGAAACCGGACCCATAAAAACTATAACGAGTAGATCTATCGACGTTTGAATCAGACACAAGAACGAAATATCTACAAATATCTATTCTTCCGAGTATACCGCTAGATCATTACTATAAGGTTCAGGCTGCACTCCCGATAGCTCTAGACGCGTGTTCGGAACATTTTACACACCTTAGAGGAAAGAATATTTATCAGATAGGATTCTCGCTCTCCTCTTCAAAATGTCCGCCCAGCAAGCTCTCTCCTTCCCGCTGCACCCAGCCAGCCAATCAGAGCTCCACTCTGATCACCCAGCCAGCCAATCGGAGCTCCCCTCTGATCACCCAGCCAGCCAATCGGAGCTCCCCTCTTGTCACCAAACCAGCCAATCGGAGCTCCCCTCTTGTCAGCCAGCCAGCCAATCGGAGCTCCCCTCTTGTCAGCCAGCCAGCCAATCGGAGCTCCCCTCTTGTCACCAAGCCAGCCAATCGGAGCTCCCCTCTTGTCACCAAACCAGCCAATCGGAGCTCCCCTCTTGTCAGCCAGCCAGCCAATCGGAGCTCCCCAATCGGATACAGTCACTCTAATAAGCACGTGTACTGCCCTGACTCACGAGTAAATCCTTTACCAGCTTTGAAAAACGAAACTGTGCGATTGTAGTAGCGTCTTATTATTATTATTATTATTATTATTATTATTATTATTATTCTTCACGTGTGGATGGTGTTTCTCATATTATTATTTGATAAATGTGTATTGTGTGTGTGTGTGTGTGTGTGTGTGTGTGTATTGTGTGTGTGTGTGTGTGTGTGTGTGTGTGTGTGTGTGTGTGTGTGTGTGTGTGTGTGTGTGTGTGTGTGTGTGTGTGTGTGTGTGTGTGTGTGTGTGTGTGTGTGTGTG
>JAGXEW010001212.1:0-26164 GCA_030684275.1 Acipenser oxyrinchus oxyrinchus | reverse complement strand
ACAGGGATTTTCTTCACTTCCTTCAAGTATGATGCATGCTATCAGAGCGCTGGGCTAATAAGAAATTATTAAAAATAATTCAAATACTAGAAGGAATTTTAAACCCCTCTTCTTCTTAAAAACTCTTTCAAACATGTTTTTCGACTGACACCATTTATTGCATTCCAGCTTCCCTACCACATTAGTTATATAAACAAGAAATAATAGAGTATTGCAACTATCTGACACTAATCCCCGAGTGTCAAGCTTGTCTCTGCTTGGCATAAACAGTCAGCTGGCAGAGGTGCTTCAAAACAGTTCATGTTTTCATTTTTTATCTAGTTCCTGCTTCATATTAAATATGCTCCTTTAGCTTTACAAATGTCAACTGCAGCCTCCCAATTCAGCTTCAAGCTTGATTGCAATCTGCAGTTTTATTCTGCTGAGCAGTAGGAGAATATATATCTTAGAAAGACACTGACATTTGCAGTGGGTGTTTCCAGTGCTGCTAAATCACACTGTTTGTATTCAAAGGCTAAATCTCCTAAAAACATTTTTAAGCTCTGTTCTTCAGGCCCCAAAACACAGCTTTTATCATGCCAGCATCCCGGGCTTGCCTCAGAATTAACAAGGTTTCTGTTTCAGTCCATTAACAAGTGGCAGGCCATCATTTAGCAATTTAACTGAAGAGTTAATTAACTTAACACTCCATTGCCCGTTTAAGACAAAATACACCATTTTGGGTGGAGTTTCAAAGCTGCAGGGTCCCTCAATTGTGACCACTTTCCCACTAAAAATAAACTACTGCTGTAATATGCACTATTCAATAGTTAGCCTGCACTGTCCTTTATCAGAAAGCCATCAGAAAAAGTTTACTATAGTAAAAGCATAGCAAAGTGTAATAAAGCACAGTGCAAACATGGTACAACACAGATAAGCATTGCAAATAAAAGCATATTAATAAACATGGCAAGCCATGGTAAACTATGTTAAATCCATAATATAACCAAGGGGAAAGCATGGTAAAACTGTAAAAAAATACCTTGCAAAAATACTGTGGTAAGGTTTTATAAAGGTAGCTGCAGTCCAGTTTCTTTAAATTGACACTGTAGGGGTGCAAACAGATTACCTTCACTACAAAATTGATAGTCTACAACATTCATTAGGTGTTACACAATTAAAGACAAATTGTTGTTTGATTCTTTCTTTTAAAAGTCTTCATTCTTGGGTTGTCATGAAATAAACTGGTCAGTGAGAAAACAACAAACCAGAGATTACGCAACTGTGCACAGGAAACGAAAAGTTGTTTTAAGGAAAACATGAGCCACAGCGTACCCATAAGTCATTTCATTCCCTTCAGTCAAACACAAGGCAAAGATTAATGAGTTTCAGGAAGCAGGCATATAACAGTGCATTGATAACAACTGCCTGGGTTCATGCAATCTCAGAGACTCTTTGTTAAATTAGTATTTTTCCCACAACTACTGGCATTTTCCTCTAGAAAGGTAAAATTAATTGAGATTGGAATAATATCCCAGAAAGATTTGTTGAAAACAGTTGGTAATTTTAATAACAGAAGAGATAATGAAGCTAAAGACAGTCGAATTCCCCTGAATTAAATAATTTACTGATTCTTTTGTTCGTTTCTCTGTAGGGCAACCTGCCAAGGAGGTGATAGATTAGCAATGAATGTATTATTAGCCTTAGAAATGTCTTTTCAGGTTCAAACATTACTCAATTTAAAATGCTCCAGTTAAGTACTGTATTAAACCAATGTAATGCCCCAAAAGCTGCTCTAATGTACATTCTAATGTACATATCCTGGGGAGCTGGCCAATCAGCTTTCCTCATTGCTCCCCAAGTAGACATGAGGGGGGCTGGGGGAGGGGGGGTGAACCCTCTAATACTTAATGCCGTTGAAACAGACTTGAAGATAAAAGCTCCTTTTGCAGTATATAAACTAGGCTAGTTATTAGCATGATTGTTACCTTTTTGTATTGATGAAAGAACTAGAAGTTGACCTCAATGAAACAGTTTACTCTCCTGACACCTGACTTCCCTGAATACATCACATATCAGTGCCTGGATTCATGATATATACAGGTTTTACAATTCAACAGGAAATCACAATACACAATTTTAATTGCTGACAGGTATTACTGTTTAAACCCTTATACAAGTTTAACATAGTCAAAGCAAAGTATAATAAAGCATAGTGAAAGCATGGTTCTGCATAGGAGAGCATTGTAAATAATACTGAGGTATGGTAAAGCATATTAATAAACATGGTAAACCAGGATACACGTTGGTAAATCCATAGTATAACCATGGGAAAAGCATGGGGGAAATGCAAGACAAGGAGGTAAACTTTTATAAGGGAACTGTTAACATTTAAAGAAGCAGTGCCCGTGTTGTGGTTAAAACAACCTTCTTGCACCATTTGACTTGCTCCACGTGAGTATAGCATTTGGTACTTGCTTCTACCAGAAAGATAACAGAAACAATAAGGTGGGTCTTGTTGGGAAACTGTTCAAACCAGGTAATTACTGGGGTTTCCTATTGTCTCCTCCTTGTCTCACGTCTCATTCATAGACATTTAAAACACAAAGCTCCTTAAACACAGGAATACTTTCATAGGGTATCCTTCAAACTGAAAATGTACAGGAGTAAAAATGAAATAGAAAGAATAGAAACCTTGATCACTGGAACATGGATTTACTGTGCTCTAGAAATCTGGTGAAATCCGGGGAAAAAAAAACACACTGAATGACACACAAAGTGCTACATTGAAAAATGGCACGGATGCTTTAGTGTGAGTAAGAAGGACATTTTATGCTCCCAGACATTTTTGCTTGAATGCCCTTGCTAGTAGTTTAATGACACAGCGAGAAGAGTACAACTTTCAGAACCAGACACTTCACTGGAACAGAAAGTATCAAGTGGAAAGTATCAAGTTAAACATGACAGCTGGGTTTCCACGGTGACGCTGACAATACAGAGTAGAGGCAAGTCTCGCTGCTTCCTGCTGTGGCAATGGCTGTAACACTCACCAGCATCTTCAGGGCACAGTAAATACTGTAAGTTGCAGTTCATATTAATAAGGGATGGGTAAGGTTAGCAGCTCTGGAATGTACAGTATCTAAATTACTAATTTACAAATGGAAATTATAATTTACATGGAACTACCCTTTTTGTAGTTAAAGGTCAACTAGGTGTGGTTGGGAAAATACTAAATGAATGATCCAAACCTGTGTGTTCTTGTTGTTGTTTAGATTCATTTTGTATAATATTCTGTTTCTGTCATCACATCCTGGTTTAAAGTTGAAAGTGCCCTATGGCAATAATTTAACTCTTAGAATCAGGTCTAACTTCCAAGAACATATATTACAAAAGACTTAACCATTCACCTGCCACCCTGCACCACATAAGAAATATGACATTTGTTCTGCGTGGTATTTAATACATCCACCGAAGCAGAGTGTTGGGATATAAGAGGTGCTTGGAGACTGGGCGTGATTCTGAGAGCACTTCTAAGGCCACCGGGGTGCTTTCAATGTCTTTAAAAAATTTAAAAAAGTTTTATAAAGTCACCATGAAAGAAAATCATACAAAGTAAAGAATACATCCATTAAGATAACTGATGTCTCACGGCCGTACCAAATTGCTCTTGAATAGCCAATAGGAACATTACATGTGTGACCTGGTGGCAGCTGTCTAGAGAATGTGATGAAGATTCCATGCCCTCTAACCTCCAGGACATGGGTTTGACCTAACAAACACAAGAACTGCTCAGAATGCAGTGACCAAGCTGCACTGCGGCTTGTATCTCTAAAAGCTGGTGAAGCAGTGTGGCAAAGTGCCCCCTGTGTATTATATGTTACGTGTTGTGTGTAAATGTTGGTGTATAGTCATCGGTACACGGGATATAAACGGGTCTGTGTTTCACGTGTGATTTAAAATGTAGATTTGTATTTAGGCACGAGGAGGGCACAAATCACTTCACGTGCTGGTTAAAATGTAAAGTGTGGTCACGGGAGTGCACTTAATTAATTCACGTGCAGTTGTACCGAGATTCCAATTGAATGATTGACTAGCAATCGAGTCTCGGTACAACTGCATAAAAACAGTATGTTTTCACTCACTTTCGGGGTTGTGTGTTCGGTGAGTGGAGAGCAGGTGTGGAGGCGGAGGTAATTGTTAATTGTAAAGTTAAAGTAGAAGCTCACCGTGTTTGTCTGTGTAGTTCGTTTTGTTTGTCTATTTATTTTGGCGCAAGTGCCGTGTCCTGTGGTTTTGTGTTACAACTGTTTATTTTCTGTCTGTTTATTCATTAAATGCTGAGCGAAAGCATTCGCTCAGCTCCACCAAACTCCACCTCTCTGTCGTTTATTGTTCCTGCTTCTGCCGTGACATCACCGCCCAGTCATCCTGTCACAAGCAGCTGATGGAAACATTTCATTTTTGCAGTCTATGCTGTTTATTTGGAGATTTATTCATGCGCAGACCTGGCAGTGACCTGCTGCTAATCCTACAGAAAAGGACCAGCTGTTCTGTAGTTAGAAACTGTATCACCAGCAATGGCTCTGAGTTCCTCCCCACTGCAGGATGGGCTCACAATGTTGCAATAATATGTAACTCCAGATTCACAACCCACTGTGCATACAAGGATGATTCTTGGATGCCAGCCACCCATGTTTGACCAAAGCTTTGTTTCAGTCTACAACAGAAGATGCAGCCAGCAAGTAATGGACCTCCCTGATCACTTCAGCAAGTCA
This sequence comes from Acipenser oxyrinchus oxyrinchus, assembly GCA_030684275.1. Taxonomy (NCBI): domain Eukaryota; kingdom Metazoa; phylum Chordata; class Actinopteri; order Acipenseriformes; family Acipenseridae; genus Acipenser; species Acipenser oxyrinchus. The sequence continues at coordinate 21,410 of JAGXEW010001212.1, read as the reverse complement.
GGTCCCCTGTTTTCATTAACCCTTGGTAGAGGCCATTAAAGCTCACAGAGCTTTAAAACTTGACATTCTCAGTATACCGACAGCTTCGTTTCAAGCAGTCGGATATAAAAGCATATTTAAAAGACATAAAACATTCCCTTCTAAATGAAATGGCTTGCGACACAAATACACATCACTGCAGCAGTATCTAGCAGGAAATGTCAGACCTACGTGATTAAAAGTAGCAAAGTTTTTTTTAACCCTTTCCTCAACAACTTTTGAACAAACTAGAAACTGAATTGCAAAGACTTTCCAGCAACTATTATTATGTCTTCAAACACAATGAATTATTCCGAATGCATCTGTTTTCACACACCCTGATTAGCATTAATTCTGTAGTAGCAAGGTTGTAATTGCAGTCCTGAGAATAGTGCTAACCAGGCTCTTAACCAGCTGTCACGACCCTGCAAAGCAACCAGCAAATACAGGTTCCATGAGCTGTCTGATGTTACATAGACTTGAAACTTTGAAGATAACCAAAGATTACTCTGCTTCACGTTTTAACAAGACATGGTTTTAGACTTTTCAGGTAGCTGGCTGATATTTTTTCAGCATGCTTATTTTCAGTTTTTAGCCTAGGGACACCTGAATGCTCATCATTAAAAAGAACCCTTTTTGACACTGTCAGTACTGCCTCCTAGACATAGCCCTTAAAGAACCAATACCTCACTTGCCTAGCATGGATATAATGTAAGAACACATTCTTATTTACCCAGCGGCGTGTAAACTTGGATGCAATTGATACTGCAGTGACTAACAAAACTATAACCCCAACAACATGTAACAGCAGATTGTATTTATTCTGCTCTGGGCATGTATCTCCATTCTAGTGTAAAACCTGAATTCACTGTTTAAAAAACACTTCCTACTTCAAAGCAAAAGGTCAGCCTTTTATAAACACAGTAAAATTAGTCAGCGATTCAGTTTGAACAGTATGTCTGTTTGTTTTCTGTTGTTGCTTTTCATTTTGCATGTGAAGTAAATACTAAAACACATCCAACTATCTGGCAGTTGGTGCAGTTTGAACGTTTGGTTAAAATTATTTTGAGGTGTGAATATCATGGATCTGTTTTCCATCCACAGTCAACATTTAATTTTGTAAAAAAAAAAAAATTAACAAAAATGATGGTGTATAATGAAAAGATGTGCTACTGTGCTACATGAGCAATTGGCCCCATTTTCCACTGCCGTATTTAATTTAGTAAGTATAGTCACATTTTCTGCTAAACCTGTTTCATGATTTCCTTGTACTCTTAGATAGTATTCATTTGAACATTGCATGTCCTTTAAATGGAAATATATAACTTAAATAAAAGGAGCATTGTATTCTGCTGCACAGAATAACCTGAAGGAGAATTCCTCTGAAGGAATTCAAAAGCTTAAAAAAATGCAAAGCATTTGCATTTTAATAATATGACTACCGGTATTCAAACACAGAGAGCAATCCAGGTACTCGGCATACAGTCCTATGTTCTGGTGTAGAGTTCGCCATCGCTGTATCAGATAACTTTTTTTGACAAGAATTAACCAGTCATGTCACAGGTTGGACAGGACAAACAGGAACAGGTGCATTTTTGTGGCAGTGGAGAGCTACTGGAATGGAACACTCCCCTCTCCTTCCTGCTCTTCCGTCTAATTCTGTTTATTTATTTGTATGTTTGTTTCTGTTTTTTGTGAAAGGTAAAGGCCAAAGCTCTCTCAGTACATGTCAATCCTGATATGTGAAGCAGCCCAGTCTTTAAAACAACGGCATAAAAATAACAAGGGGAAATGTAAGTCAGAGAGATTCTTTCTGTTATCCAGGTTCACAAACGTTTCTCTGACTGGTTTCTGTAGGGCTTCTTTCATCATCAATCACCCTGCAGATACTGAGGGGGCGTCCCCAGTGCCTGTGTGGTTGCTGCAGAGTGTCTGCTATAATCCTGGTCCAGCCTAGTCTAGTCCGTACAGTGTCTATTATTCACTCTTACAGGTCAATAAAAGAGTCCATCTTCCCACTATGAAGTGGTGGCCCATTGATTATATGCTGCTGTTTTGTTTGTCTGTTCTGTAGTTCATTTGCATTTCACAAGGAAACTCTTGGAACTACTGATTTGAATAAACACTGGAAAAGTGGGACAGGTTTGGAAAGACGGTCCACGCACTTAACCTGGTGCAGAAAGACGAGTCGATGTAAAACTGCCCTACATTTCAAACACATTAAAAACGTTCCCTTTGTGCTGTTGCTCTAACCCTAACCCTGACCCTAACCTGACCTAACCTGACCCTGACCCTAATGAAGAACTGATTTGAATCTTCAGCTCCGTATTCAAATTCTCTCAGCTGGCTTGTCGGTAAAAGCCTGCACCGTCTTTCTACACATATTCCGGAAAAGCAACAGGCAAATACAGAAACATGATGCACTAGTGACGACATATTGCACCAATGACACCAATATGTATTTATTGGTAACTGTACTGTATAGAGAAGGGATGGTATGAATATTATACACTCAAATGATCAATTATCAAATGAAGGTTTATATACCCTCTTTTAACAGAATTACTCTTTAAATGTAGATCCTAAGTTCAAGTGCAAAATGAGTCTTAAACAATATCCTGCCTGTAAAAGGAGCTTGGTAGAGGTACATAAAAGCTTCTGTTCTGTTAACATGAATCCAGACCCAGACCCCATTTACATTGTTCAGTAGGTTGGAGGTTTAAGGAATGGTATTTTTAAGCGAACATTTTAGAATGTAATGTTCCACCCAGCGTCAGATAATTAAGCGTGGTCAGGTGAACAGCTCTTGACCGCCATCTCTTTATTAAATAACCCTGCTATTCCTGCTCGTTTTTGTTAGGCTGTGTTTCATGCACAATGGTAAGGAGTATAATAAAGGACAGAAACATTTCCCCTTAGAACTAGCTTAAGGCTGGTGTTCACAGTTAAGTTGGCCGCAATTTGCAACGTGTGCTCTTGGAGTATGCAGTTCAATCAACACAGCCAATCAAGCCAGAAGGATCGTTTTGCTGTGTCCCTACTGGTACTACATGGCTTGATTTCCCCTCTTAATGATTTACTAATCAAATCAAGACAAAACAGACACTTCTTCTGTTCCAATAAGCTTAGAGACAAAACAAGCAGCAATTCACATATTTCACCATCCATAGTACAAATAAGTGGCCCTTTGAAAAAATAAACACTTCTTGAGGTTGCTTAATTATTGGCTACCAACAGTACCTTACCAAAAGTTAACCCTTTAACTAATCATCATTCTTTAACCATATAAAATGCCAATGCATCAATCAGACAGTTTAGTACAGATACAGTAAATAATGGTATGAACTACACACAGCGTTTAGGGACCTGTGAACTGTAATGGAGTATTGAATACCACTGACTGCTGATGCAATGGTATTGCTATTTCAAAGATAATCTTTCAAAGGAGCCTAAGGCTGCATTCCAGAATCTGGATGTATACAAATTCATTTAAACAGTTTCTTACAAGCTCGACCGCATCCTATGAGATGGGTACCCATGTGTAGCTCATGGAACACAAAGAGGTGTGTGCCAGTGCACTGTGTCCTGGGAACCCATCTTGAGATGAGCTACAACTTAATCATACCTCAAGGCATGTGTTCTCTTCTCCATGAAGCATGCATAAAACAATACTGGCCATGTATTAGAAATCGAAATATAGCTGGATATGAAAGAAAGGAAATGATCCACACTGCACACTTTATCAACTATTTCTTTTAAGCTACAGAACATCAAACTTCATTGTCCATTGCTCATTATATCCGATTTGTCGTGCAAGCTAATTGGCAACTGGTGTGTCCAGAGGTATTTTTACTTGCTTGTCTGGGATAATCACGTGCAAAGTCTTACACAGTTTAAATTAAAGACAGCCTGAAACTCTACCCAGCCTCACACTTGGTGGTTCCCCAACAGCTGTGACTGTGGAATTCCAACAGTTTGTGGCAGGACGAGTTTTAGCAAGTGTTGTGCTGTACAGCCAATGGGATACACCGCTATTGAAGCTAAGATACGCTGCAAATGAGCTCAAATTAACAGTGTTGAGTTTGATCAGGGAACACATAGTCTGTATTTAAAGACAACATAGTTTGTGGTAAAAGATATCCTTAGAATTCAAAATGCATTTTGTATAAGCGTGAATTTACAAAATCTACAGCAAAAGTGGTGATTAATGCAATACTGAACTGTGTCAAGAGACTAAAATATTTCCAACGCAGTGACTTCCTACATATTTTATAGAGTAAAATGTAGCATTTTAGAGACATTAGGCTAGGGCATTCATGTTAATCTAAAGACCTGAAAATGGAAGATGTAACTTAACTGATATGAGATATTGAGTTACTATTGAGTACAATTCTTTGGAAGATTAGACTAATACATACATGAAAGACAGGGAAAGGACATTCCTCCTCAAGCTGTCAGAATGGCCTTAAACACTGAGCGGTGAGTTTATTTGTGTGTTGTATTGAGATGTGAGGGGGTTGGGGGTTCATTAATAATTGGGTTATTATCAATCCATATTGAGGAAATCAGCAAGTAAAAGCATGCTTAACAATATAACCATACATTAACTTAAGCACCCCGCAAGCATTATCCCTTGCGCCAATCATGCTGGATGTTATTAAAAAAAGATTTATGGTATATTGATACAGAACCAGTAGGTGGTACATGTCAGTGCTACAAAGTAACCGGCAACAATCCATCACAAAACTAGCACTTAATTTCTTTCTTTCTTTCTTTATTTGCTTGTTTGTTTGTTTGTTTGTTTGGTGAAAATACTTTAAGCACCTTTATCGTCGAATTCAAGTGGCTCAGGTTATTTGAATACACCGGGTCTAGGATGAATAAAGATATATATATATATATATATATATATATATATATATATATATATATATATATATATATATATATATATATATATATATATATACGAAATCACGTGTAATGGAGGTTAGCACAACCTTTTGCATTATATAATCAATACACGCAGATTCATTCGTACACTAACCCTAAATGAAACTGATTTCTGCACAATTCGTTTACATAAGTGAAAATCACATTTGAAATAATATCCGTGTCCATGTATGGTTTCGTCTGCGAACCCCTAAACCTCGCGTGCATGCTACCACACCGTCTCACTTTACAGAATCCAGAAGATCGGCAAAGTAGCACAAATCAATGTACTTACCACGGGTGCTCATGGTGCATAGAATTGTTTTCTCATCCGATAGAAGGAAACACAATCTATTTGCTGAGAAATAGGTCTGGGTCTGGAACAGTAATTTAAAATAAATGTATTTCCTTGTTAGCTTTGGGGTTGATAATATTACTCATTGAATAACTCCTTTTTCATCGGATATTGAAAAGCTGGGAAATTCCACTCGCGATATGTTCCCTTTATTCTTCACTGTCTCCCGAATTGCCTGGCTCTCCTGCTAATGGGACAAGGTCAAAGCTTGGAGTGAAATCCAGTATTTAGGGTGTTCCCCTCAGAAGAAGGAGATTACAACAATACCCTAACCGAGCTGCTGGGGATTCCTCGAAATACTGATGATTGCGATGGAAGTGCTATGCTATGCTATGCTATGCAGTCACATCCCTTCTCCAGCTTTCTTCGTATTCTGAAAACCCGGAGCTATTGGTCTATAGCTGGCACCCTTAGAACTGAGCGCCCATAATACAGTACTGCCTGCACTGATCCCATAATCTTCTAAAGAGACGTCAGAGCCAGCCGTGACCTGACATGTAAACACTGACTGCCATGTGTACGTAAAAGAATGTCAAGCTTAATGCATACTACCGAGGTCATGTAAGACGAAAGATGCACTGACTGTAAGCTATGTTCAGCGCTCACGGGTGTTTTTCATTCAAATTGTGTTTTGTGCTGCACAATAAGCAACACACTGCCACCTGCTGGATTTGTTAATTATTTAATTGGCGTTACAGAAGTCTCCAATACCCCGCCCCTGCCCCCGATACGTAAGAACATAAGAAAGTTTACAAACGAGAGGAGGCCATTCAGCCCATCTTGCTCGTTTGGTTGTTAGTAGCTTATTTATACAATCATTTTTCATTTTTTTGCTTCATCTGTAAAATTTAGCTGAAGGTATGTGGTTACACCTTTACTGCACCCTCTTTTTACACGCTAATGTACGTGATAGTGTGTTGTGTTGACTGTACAGATTAACATCTTCTGGGCAGATTTTTAATTGCAATGCAATCTCCCTGCACACTAAATAATAAGTTCAGTTGAGTTGCCAATATATAAATACAAAAATACAAAATAACAAAATCCCCACAAGAGGGAAACCTCTAACTTTACATTTCATTTATTATTTTTAAAGATCTGGGCAACTACTTATTTGTTCAAAAGGGCGATGCCTCAAGAACAGGGATTCTGAATAAATATATATAAAACAGGATTAGGATAGGGACAGGTAAACGCTCCTATCTCCAGTGGAAACTAGTCTGCAAAACAAGGAAAGACTTATTATTCGATGAAATAGGAAAATGCAATCTTAAAGATTAAGGAACAAAAAAAAAAATTCAAACCAGTCTAGCCCTGGGGCAAATTTCTTCCTTGAGCATTTTTGAAGCGGTTAATTAGAAATTGATGGCTCAGAACTTAGCTAACAATGAGAGTGATTTTACAGAGAACTTGTAGGTTCTCCAATGGTATGTCACTCTTAGCAAATCCCAGCAATGGCCAGCACTGGTATAAAAAAGGGGTCAAGGCTGGTTGAAGTGGCTTCAGACTCTTCATATGGGAATGCTGGTTATGCTACTGTGTGTATTTGAATAGCATTCTTGTTTTAGAAGGCAGTGCTGTCTTAATGAAGATATCTGGAGCAGCCATTCAGGAGAAGCAGTGCAGCCTTAGCCTTTGTACAGCATTTCTTGGGAATGTTTACCAATTCCACCATTTAGAAGACTTTACTGGGGTCACTCTGCTTTTCTTGTTTTTATTCCCTGGGGGGGGGGTCAAATGCCCTTTCATGTATCTGTATGAATAAAGTATCACATTTATGATTTCATTGTTGTATGTCTATTTTCTAACTACTGTATGACAGAAGGTTCGTTAGTATATTGAGATGTTTGATTTCGACGGGCATGAAAAACTGTTAAAGCTTTCTGGCTTACTTCCAGTTCATTTTTACTCTTTAACTTAAGTTAAAGAGTCGATAAGCTATGCAGAATTTCCCTTGTTTTTCCCCCATAAGATAGGGAAGATATTTATACACTATATCATGTTACGTTTCTGCCCTCTAGTGGATATAGCTTAAATAGCAGTTACTCAAAAAACACATTAACATCATTGTAAAGATTGAAATCTTGACTAGTTCAGCGGTGGCCAAGCATTTTTCACATAGTCCCCTGGGCAGAGTTTGATACAAAGCTGTTCAAGACAAACAAAGGAAATCATTCTCAGGAGCAGTTCTTAATAATAGCACTAACGAGGCAGTTTAAAGATGCCCTCACCATATACAACATTGAATAATAATAATAATAATAATAATAATAATAATAATAATAATAATAATAATAATAATAATAATAATAATAAAGGCCTGTTGCTTCAGATTTGCAATTGTAATCCTTTAGAGAAAGCTCTTATTTTTGTAGCACATCCTATACTCCTGCACTGAACTGAGAGGAAAACAGAACAATTGAGGGATATGGGGAACAATTGACTGAGACATTAAGCTTTCATATCTGGGGATCCAATCTTTCTCAAGCTGCAATTAAAATGAAGTTGGTGGTCTTGTGAGTTGGGGTCAAGTTATTCAGTGTTGGTCTGGAACCCAACATAATAATGTAAACATAATAAATTAATAAGGAGATACTGTACAGTATAAATGTCACTTTGTTCTCTTAAAGATGTGTCTGTGCTCAAATATGCTTCAGTATTCTGACTAAAATTAGAACTCAGCTCAAAAGCAAATATTCTAGAATGTCCCTGTCTGGTGATTTTCCTGATGTAGTTTGATTGGTGTTCAGTGACATCATAGTTCCATAGCAAGTTTGCAGGCGAGTTTGAGCCAAATGCTGCTATATAAAGAGGCCTCTTTATTACAGCTGGCAACACCCAAATAGATATTCTGGTGCATTGGTTATTTTTAGAGCTTTTTTATTTCGATGTTCTGTGTCATTTATAAAACACCCCTTTTTCATTTAACAAACTTTACACTGTTATGTAACTAAATTACTGACCGTTTAAGGTCAAAATAGCTTCTGTTCTAAACTATTGCCCACCTTTTATTCATTTCTAATTTAATGCTGTGTTTAAAACAGTAATTGAAGTTAGGATTTTACAAACGTTAGTTAATCCAGTATGACCAGTTTACAACATTGTTATCAATTTTATACAGTATGTCTGTTCAATAAGATGAAATAGATTATCTGTTTTACAGAGTCTAATAAAATACAAAGAACTACAGTGATAGAACAGATGTTATGGCCATGATATAACATTCTGTCATAACTGATTATGAAATCCTGGCCATTAGAAATGAAGGAAATGAGTGTTACCCATAATGTGTTTGGATTGTAAAATATTACAGGCAATCAGGCAGTGGACTTGACTTGTTTAGACAGCAACTCGTCAGCAAACCTAGGACATTATGGCCATTAGAGCAAACGCATATCTGTCAGTCACATGGTGAAGCTGTGTTGTTAGAGCAGTGAATGGCTTTTGTAATAGAGTAGCAAACCAACAGAAAACAAAAGGGCCTCTCATTGTCGCAGGCTGGGCCTTTGGAGTGATCTTACTGAGAAAGAAAGGCAAATGAAAAGGTAAACAATCGCTCTCATATTGAAGACCTACAAAAGAGCGACCATGTTGTGTGTATGAGCTTCCTGCAGAAGAATATCTGGAATGAGAAACCAGCTTTCCTGCACTCTGCGCCTGGTCAATTTATTTCAAAATCCATTTTCAATAATTATTTTACCCATAGGGTTTATGCATTGCACAGAAACCCAGTGGGGGCAACTGTGCAGTATAAGGCCCAAAGCACTTGGTGAATAAATGAGTGCTTTTCTGTGTGTTGAAGACACATGCCGGTACTGCTTATTTTTATTCAGGAAATACACATTTGTAAGGAACAACACTAGATAAAATAAATAAATACATTGAACTTGCTTGTCCTTTATATTGAATCACTTCCAGTTCAGTAGGTCACAAGGCCTGTAGCTAGCACAGGAAGTGATTTTGTACCAGGAAGCAGTAGAACTAACCCAAGGAAGTGCTGTTTTTCCCTGTAGTGCTAAATCTACTGTACATACTGTGCTGGGGGCAGTGATTATATTTTTGATGCTAAAAATAGGTAAGAATATACATCTTAAATTATACTGCTTTAATAAGTTGGTAGTATCCCATACTGCAAGAGATAAAACAATTCACGAAAGAATGAGTAAGTTGTCACTTTAAATTTCTTATCGCAGAACATCTTACCTTGAGATCTTGCCTCTTTTGTTTTCACACACTGCATTGTGCTCTCTGCCCAAATTCCTCTGCAACCTCAAGAACAAAGGTTACCTTGACGTACACTCCCATAGTCTCTCCTTCAGAAATGACATGCTTCCTCTCCAAAGCTCTTTTATCTCCTGGACTGTGCTGTATAAAAGCAGGCAGGGATGGTGACATTGCCCAGCAGCACTTAGACCCTGTGTGACTGGCAAATATTCATTTAGAATGCAATATCGGATCAAGAAAGACACAAAATCATTTAGAATGCAATATCAGACCAAGAAAGACACAAAAAAGACACAGTAAAACGAAAAACAAAAATGTTTTCAGTACACAAAAGTGAACCAGCAGTGGAGTTCACATACCAGCTGAACTTGCACAGCTACTGGCTCTGACCAGACTGAAGAGGCTAGTTTTGGAATTTCTAACAGGGGGTATTTCTATGACAAACACAACCTTACAAATCGCATTTAAACCACACTGAGTTAGCAGGTTAACATTCATGTCTTAGTTGGCAATATCACCTGCAGTGTTTTTAATAAGTCACATTTTGCTGACCCCACGGCTCCTTAACTTGCTAAGGAAACCAGTCTTGTGAAAGATAAGGCTAAGGCATTCCTTTCTGAGCAGAAGGAGGGGTTTAACAGAATCAAAGCAATGCTTACAACTCATTCTCACAGGAGGCCTGCCCCAGTGACAGGCAGTACCTTACATACTGAACACAGGCAGTGTACGGCAAAATAGAAAGAACATTTTCAATCTCAATCTCAACAGGATATTGTTTTCCTACCAAACTGAAACTCAGCAGAGAGTAAACAGAGAAGCGCTTTAACATTCATGAACAAGGAAGAAAGAGGTTAGTTTTATTTTTTGTTGTTGTTGTGCGTAACAGTGGACCTCATTTGCTTCTGAAATGCAGGTAAGTGGTGGTGTGTTGTCCTTTACGGTTGTAATATTGTCTAGAAACATTCTTTTACGTTTGAAAAAATGGTGTTTAGTTTATGAAATGCTGGCCAGTGAAAATGCTCATGAAACAGCACCATGACTGACTTAAATGAAACAGTAGCTTAACTTTTATTTTTGGTAATGAGCTGTACCTGTCGCATTACTACTGCCCTCAAGCTCTTCTTTGAGGGTTAAATCTAAACTTAGTTCAGCGAGTCCAACTCATATTACGACCTCTCCTGGTCAAAATGATATCCATACTGTGTGTATTTCAACTGCTGCAGCATGCTTTAGCAATAAATAGGGTAGCTCTTGTAACATGTCTTGCCTTCCTACCATTACTCTATAGATGTTTTATAGCTTATGGAGGTGTATGATATCTTAGATAGCATTCTTTTGTTATTCAAATGTAATATTGACAAAAATGTTATTCTACTAATTGTGTTTGCAATGATGCACAACACTGGTGCTAAACAAGGGTGTGATCCAGTCAAAGGTTCAAGTAGCGTCTGAATAAACATGTTCTTACGCAAATTACATAAGTTCAATCACAGATATATTGATGAACAGATCAAATGCATAACAGTATACAGTATTTATGTTCTTCAAAATCATGTATTACTGTTCCAGTGCTCCTGGTTTGATAAATGTGTTATAAAGTCTCCAGCAGAAAATATTCTAAAGTACCTTTGTGAAAGTCTCTTTGGTGGCATTCCTGTAAATAGCCTAGTACTAAACTTTACAGTACACACTCTATAGATTAACAACCTTAATATTTGCTGCTGTGTATCAATCAGCAAGGAATAGTGAAACCATGGTAAAGCATAGTCCAACACAACAGCAAACTTACGTGCAAATTGACCATAATAAAACCATCCAGTATAGTGATCATAACAGTTTGTGCCATAGAGCTGTGGAAAGGGTGAACCTGCCAATGAGAAAAATGAATTCCCCTTTCTGTCTGTTCCCTGAAGAAGTAAGATACCGTATGTAGAAAAAATAGCCACAGTTATTCTACGTTATCCTGCAGCTTGTTGAACTAGTTTTGTCCTCGTTTTTCATTTTTAGCAAGGAATGGCTGAAGTCTGGGTGTCATGGCTTTGTGTCGAGGCAGCATCTTACCAGCTAACTGGATTATTTTGAATTCTTCTTTCACGACTCTTGTAAACATGTTCGAGAAGGAAAGGCTTGTATTGGGTTTGGTTGTGTACCAAGACTTCCTGTTACTGCTGCTACTGCTCGTGAAGCACATTTAACAGTGTTTGAGGGAGGGCAGTCAGTTTAGATAAATAAACTGTTTAAAAATGATTATGTTTCAGAGGAGGGTACATGTTTCTCTGGTGTCTGTCACAGAATTAAGACATGTGATGTGAGTATAAAAATAAGATGCTACTCTACAACACTTAGATTGCCTCCAGACCCAGTCCATGTGCAAGCTATTTAGAGGTATAAAAACTTCAATGCAACACTGTTTAACTTGCACATGCAAGATAGATTGATAGCTTAAAAGACCCAGGAGAGCATATTATGGCTTGAGGATATGAATTGTGCATGAATATGTATTGCATGTATCTTGTTATTACAATGTGTTACATGTATACATTTTAATAGTCTGTATTGATTGAAAATGTTACTAGGATCTGATTCTCCCCAGGCTATTGGAGAATTCCTTATAAAGACCAGATCTCGCTTTATATTGAAAGGGTTTGACTGTAATAACATAATATCGTTAACAGCATAATATACTTCAAAATGTCATACTTTTTTTTTTTTTTAAGTTTACACAGAACCAATGATGCTACACAGAAACACAGTTATACATTTAGACAAACAGTGTGTCTTTCCCTTTTGTTTTTATATTGTAGATTTACTATTTATTAAGCAAATTACAATCATTATTGGTATGTGTAGTATAGTGTGTTATTAATGCTTAATTACAGGGACTTAACATACATGTAGCTTGCTCATATATTTCTAGACTTTTCTTTTGGTTGTACACAGATAACAACATCTTATCTGGGAAAAGTCTGGAATATATATTACACAGTACAGTATATTACATTACAGTACTGGATCTATTTACTGTATATTATTGGTTTGGCTTACTAGGAACACATACTGAAAGAAGAGTGCAATGACTGATTTCTGTAGTGAACGCTGTTATTTGTTAAATAAGAAAAAGCAAAGCAAAATATGCCAGGCATGTGAGTTATGATGCTCACAACAGCACTGGCACACTGGGGTACTGACCAACCTACACTGGCATTATTATCTGCAAAGCATGCATTGTGCATTCAGCAATGTTGCGTGAATATTTAGATCTGCTTGTCTGGAGAGCTCAGCACTGCGCTTGTTGAATTAACCTTGGATACCATTTTCTGTAAAAACATGGCTTTCTTCTGCAATGTCTCTTTGGTGAGGAACTTCTTGCTTTCAGGTTGGTTTGTTGGTTTTCTTTAACCACTCTGTTATCTTTTACAAAGGGGGAACATGCATTGCAACTTCAGTTTCTTCTTTCAACCTAAGTTATCATTTTAACAACCTAATTACACCGACAGAAGAAGAATACTTTCTCTAAGGAAGCTAGCCGATGAGCAATCACTGTCTGAAGTCAGTTTGGGCCAGATTTACTAAAGCTTTTCTCCTAGTGTACTTTCTTTTTTCTTCAGTGGAAAAAAGGATTTTTGTTACAGAAGAGCAGCTACTGAATTTGCGTTCAGTGTTGCTAGTTTAGCATTAACATTAATGTGCTCTTGAGTAAAATAAAGTTGTTTCAAATAAACTGAAACGTTGTGTTTCAAAGCAATTTACAGTGTTGTTGTTTTATGTTCATTTTGTACTATGTGGCCTCCAAGGCCAGCTGCCTATCTAATATTAGTCGAGAGGCTCTTATAACTGGTCTATATCCTGATATTCCGTCTGAATCTCGAGACATGCCTTACCCTGTTGGGTCTTCAAACTACAGGTCAGAGCCTCCCTAAACTGTAAAGACAATAAGAAGTGTTTTCTCATAGCCTGCACTTTTCCAGTGCTAGGGAAATGTTTCTCATTAACTGGGTAACCAGCACCTTCCATTTACCTGGAGAACCTGCACAACCAACCATAGGAAAAGTTTCCCTTTTCTCTAGTGTATATCAGGTATAGCAAATTAAATTATATTCCCACACGAGAAATACAAAGCCATTTTTTTAGGCTACACTGCTATAATTGTTACAAAGGACAAAGGATTAAAATGTTTACTTCAAAGTGCATTTTCACCATTTTTTAAAAACAAAACTAGACACAAACTCAGAAGTGCTTCGGATGAGACGTAAAACTGAGGTCGTATTGTAAGTGACTCTGCAGCAGCAGTTGTGATGCAGAGTTCACCCGCTAATCTGTGTAAGTTGTAAAAGTGTCTGCTAAATTACTAATTAATAACAATACAAATAATAATAAATGCACCTCAGTATTGTAACATCAAAAGTTCAATTTTTCTTTCAATAAGCAGTGTGATTACACCTCATAAATACCTTGAAATATGTCTCAATGCACTGAGTACCAGCAACTATAGTGTTACAGTATAAAACACATGTCAATGATTAAACATGCAATATGTAGGCAATTGATCTTAAGCATGCACATTCTCCAGCATAGAAGAGCAAGCTTTAGAGATGCAGTTCTCTTTTTCTTTTCATAGTGTGTAGATCAGCTGGTGCCAATGAAGACTTCACAGAGGAAGACGACATGACAACAGGTACAGCACCAGAGAACAGACAACAGCTTTAATTGAATGACTAGAGCATACATGTTATTGCATCTATTAACCATCCACTACCTCCCACCAAGCAGTATAACTGGGGCAGGAAAGAGCAAGGGATGCTATTCACAATGGAATGAAGAGAACTGAATTACCACACTGATGCAGCTGGCGGATATTTTCAGACCTTGTTTGTAGTAGTTCCTATTTTCATGTTGATCACAGCTAATAATAACATAACGCATTTTGCAAATGTTTTGAACTGAATCAAATTGCCAAATTTGTAACGTTTAACCGTGTAATGTCAAAGATTGTGTGTGTGTGTTTTTTAAACAGCTGTGGTTTGCTTGTAGAGAAAAAATGTATTTTTATTAGTCATTTATGTGGCTGATGAATATAGTTTAGGATTTTATGCTGTGGCAACAGGTGGTGCATTCCATTGATATGAACAGCAGTTTCAGAGATCAAAGATCACAGACATAAATTACAGTTATATTACTTTAATGACTATATTACACGAGGATCTCAAAGCAAGGTGCACGTTGATTTCTTTTACAGTTGTAATCAAATAAAACCCCATGGATAGTGTATGATAAATAAAATGTAGTTCTCATGAAAGATAAAGGGTGTTGATTTTCTTATGTGCTGAGTGGGATTTGAACTTTGGACTCTGCAGGTAAAAGGTGCGAGAAGCTAATGAATTATCCTGCAGCTCCTCCAACAATTTTGACCTATGCCATGACATGGACTCCGGTACATAAACATGTTCTGGAATTTTGTTTCAGGAAATCTAGGGCCTCTAATGGAACCCCATCCGCCAGAAAGCTCTTCAGACAATGAGGAAGAAACAGTGTCCCTCAGGCGGGGCAAGAATTCTCCACAGGTACGATGCACAAAGGAGAATGAAATAGATCTGCTTAAGCCACTGTTAAGGCCTTCAGAAAAATCACAAAATCAAATTCATGATACACTTGAAAATACTTTAAAAATATATAGAATGGGTATGGTATAAGTAAATACTTCTTAAAACATCATCCACAGCTTTGACTACGAAAAGGAGTAGCACTATAAATAAGCTTTGTAAAACAAAACAGACTTACTGTTGATATTATAAAATAAAAGATTTCTAACAACCTTGGGCCATATACAGGACCTCAACTAAGACAATCATTTGGGTTGTTATTATTATTAGGAATTCAGGGGCTTTGACAAGAATGCATGCTGTAGAAATCCTGACATGTTTATGGTTCATTTAAGACAGATTTAGCTTCAACTTTAACTTAAAACAAAAACACACACAACAACAGTTGAATTCACAGATAATGGCCAAGGGTAAGATGTGTCTGTATTATGTCTCCTAGATGTGCAGCTCACATTTTGTGTGATGAGACGGTCATGTGGGCTTCAGGATTCAACCCTGCAGGAGGGGGTCAGAACGAGGCTGAGGATTGTTGAGAGTAGTGGTCAGGAAATACCTGAGCTGTTCAAGGTGAGATACTGTACAGCTCCTGCTGATGAGGTTAACAGTACAATAAAGCTTGCACATTGTAAACCTTTATAATGACTATTAAAATCTACTTGCTTCTTCACAGGATTTGTCAGCTAGGCTGGTATCTGTTCACATTGAAAGAGACTGCTTTTCCATCACCTTCAAGACAGTAGAAGAGATCTGGAAGTTCTCAACGTATCTTGCGCTAGGTAGAAGGTTGAATTGTGTATTAACCATGTTACACTGTAGTTTACTCATGGTTCACCCACAAGCTATCAGCTTCGTTTACCATTCCCAGACAATGCTGACCAAACCCTGTTCAAATCATATAGAGTACCAGTCACTGCTATACCATGAGGGAACATGAAACAACCATGGTCACCTAAGGTGGCTCTTACTGAATGTAGGTCCAATAATTAAAATAAGCTTTGACTAACTTTTACAGATAAAACTAAGTTATTTTAAGAACTACAGTGAATGCCACAGTCTAGTTTTAATTGCAGTCTACACTCTACAGTATTTGTACCATTTTAGGGCACTTTCATTGCTGTTCATTATAGTTTTATCTGAGCAGTGGATAGTTGTAGGGTTGTAGTTGTAGGGATAGTTGTAAGGTGAATGCTTATGCCTCTATTGACATTTTATCAGGACATGTTGCCCGCTGTTTGGAGAACTTTCTGTTTGACCAGACTTTCTGGTTGAATGAAGCCCTTGTAGATGATGTGGAGATCAGTGTGACAATAAATCAAGAACATCTTGCAACAGTGTACCTGGGGCTGCTTCTGCAGGAAGGTGAGTGGGAACACATTGTGCAACTGTATCTTTAATTAAAAAAAAAAGCATTTGTAACAATCGCTGTGTTAGATGAATAACTTAAAAAGGTGTACTGATTATATGATCATGAATATTCCCTCAGACATACCGTATTGATTGCATTTAAAATATAACATGCATCTGTATAGTCCAATTAATTAAAATAACCAGTTCACATGAGCGCATGAAGACATTCAATTATTCTCTGCTTACTAATTAAGGATTAATCAGGTCTAATTAACATTGCCTTATGCAGCGCATACAGACATAGATGTTCCAGTAATTATAGGTGAATACGAAATCAACACATTCGTATTCAATAGTTTGTGGATACTAATTCATAATAAATTACCACTTCATTGGTGGGTATTTCAATAAAGAGCTGCCATTAAAAAAACCCACAAAAACAACACAAATGTTTCTTTGCAACACAAGGAAATGATTTGTGTACATTATTTACATTCTCTAATGTATTCTATGCATTATTCACACCCTTTTTTAAATCAGATGGTGTGCAATACAGATTTATTTTTGGTCATTTCCAATGTAACATAATATAATACACTGTGATGCTGTTGTTGAACCATAAAATGATATATTTGGATATTGGAGTTGAGTAACTAAGCCCATATACATCCTCTGGAGACTGGTCAGTCAACCGCTGGCTAGGAAGGGAGAATTGTCAGGGACTGAGTCACCAGACTACACAATTGTTTTAGTTAAAAACCTAAACAAAAAACGGTTTGCTTCTTGTTCACGTAGGGACATTCTTTGCCAAAGCCCTGTGCCCCATTACAAACCCTGACGATGATGACCTGTGTATCAAAAAGAACGACCTGGTCATGGTGAAGAACGTTGGTCAGGATTCGTTTTGGGAAGGCATGTTGCTCTCTTCAGGGCGACATGACTTAGTGCCAGTGTCAGCCATGCAACCCCTTCCTTACCCATTTTACCAGTAAGCCACTGTATTTTCACAACCATTATTCTAAGATATGAAGATTATATATATATATATATATATATATATATATATATATATATATATATATATATATATATATATATATATATATAGTCATAATTCCTCTAGAGGATATACTTGAACTTTGACCCATTCGACTCCTTGAGACCATCACTTTCAATCACTCGAGAACACCCACAGTACAGAAATGTTCATTAATGAGCAATAAAATGAGAATATGTTAAAAAAAAAATTATGTAAAGCTGGTACATTCGTATCTCAGAGAAACTGAAGAGGAACAGGAAATTAAAACAAGGTAAAGGCAATCATCAAAATAAAGCTGAAGCACTAACAGATAATGACATAGTATGTACAGCACTGAAACACTATGTTAAAAAAACAGCTGTACTGCTGAACCTCGTCTTCTTTAATATTAGCATCACATGGGTATCCATTTATTATATATATATATATATATATATATATATATATATATATATATATATATATATATATATATATATATATATATATATATATATATATACACACACACATACACTGTACATACAAGGCAATTTGACTTAAAAGCAATACCTGGATAACAAAGTGCTATTTGTAAATGTTTCAGGCTGTTTTACTTCTTGTTGTTGTTTTTGTTCAGGTGGTTCCTCAAGACATACCCAGGAAGTGCTGGTAGTCCATCCCCCGGCAAATGCCTGTTTGACCACGCCATTGGTAAATTACCTATTTCTATAGCTCACTAGCTTTGTCCTTTATGTTTTCAAGTGTCTTGCACAAATTACTTGGAAGTAGACAGTAAATATGTAAAAGGCAAAGCATTAAATTGTGTTGAAAATATGTCTTTGGGTTAATATAGTAAGAGCCCTTGCTACTAACTCTGTGATGTCAAAAATGATACCATTTTGTTTTGTATGTATGTTGTGTATTGGATTGTAGGTTTAAATGCTCCAATACTTACTTATTTAACACTGTGCTGCTTTTTATCATCTGCCTTGTTTAGGTAAAGGCACCTGTGTTGCTGTAGTGGATAACAGTTCAAAAGGAACGGATGAACTCAATTTTAACAAAGGGGAGCAGTTAGAAATTGTTGGCTTGCTTCTCTCTGGGCTGGAGTGGTTTGTAGGACGATGTGTCTCCAGTGGAAAAACAGGATTTGTCCGAACAATACATGTGAAACCAGAGAGTTTTAAACCACTGTAAGCAGATTAACTCTGATTTTAAAGCCTTAAAAAATGGTGTCCTGCCTCCTGCTCCCTGACAAACGTTTAATTTGAAATATGCCTGTGTACATTTTAAAAGTCGATCTGGGGTCTCATCTCATCTCATTATTCTGGATCAACGCTAATGACAGACACTCTTGTCTATGTGTTGAATTCTTGTCCCACAGGTATTATCCTTAAGGATTTTAAGGATCATGTCCCTTTTATTGAGCCAACCCTGTTCAATTAACTCTTGGAAATCTAAACTGATTGTGAAACAAGCTCAGTTTAGTTTTTTCTAGTTTCTAGTTTAGTTACTGTGTACTAACATTTTATTTTGTAATTATGCTGTAATTACATATGTATTTACAAATGAACTACTTGTACTATGTGTGTTGTGTCTGTGGTAATAATGCCGACTTTGTTATTCTGTTTTAGAGATACACATTTAGTCTTTCTGACTGAAGAAGAGAAAGCATTACTAACCATGTTAGATCCCAGCAGTGAACAATGTTACGATACTCTCTTGAACAACCTTTCAAAAACTGACATCAATACAGTTTACAGACTAGGTGAGCCACACAGCAGTTGATATGTTTTGAAGAAAAGTACTGGCAGTAGAGTTCACCTATGCTCCACTTCTTTTAGCTCAGTGAGCAGAGTGAAGAGTTTCTACTTAATATACAGAGTAATACCATCTCCTTATTGTGGGTTATAAATGCCATTCTAATTAATTAACAATAGAGTCTTAGTTATTGTTATATTACACACACACCATTGCAGATGAATAGTATGTAAGCATTCAAAGCTGACTTTAGCCATTGAGCTGCAATATCTGTTTCAGTACAGTATTTCTCTTATGGAAGTTTCCTGAAACTTATAAATAAAGTAAACATGATATATTGATAGATGTTTCTGCAAAGTAAAATATATGTTCCATCTTACACATAAAATTACTAATTTAAATGTTTAAAACTGTGTTGTATGCTATGCGGTATTTGTCACATCTTAAAATTCTGTCTGTATTTCTGCAGATAAATTGGTCAAATTTGAATTTCCAGATCTTAAGAACAAATCACAGCTTGGTAAGTTCATTGTATGCATTTGTTACAAAAGTAAATCTGAAAAGATGAATAAGTTTCTTGGTGAAAGCTAATCAATGTCCTCTTCTTTAAGGACATTGATTAGGGTAAGTATGTATGGATCAATTTCTGTTAGATATATAATTCAAGTAGAAGACCAGTGGACCTCCAAGGTCTACAGAAGCATGCAAATTAAACTTTAAAAGCAGGTGCTGTAACATGTATTTTTATTCTGTCACTTTATAATAACATCACATTATGTTTTCATTTCTTTCAGAAGAAATGAGTTTGGATGGGTTCACAGAAAGCTCCATGTTAGAAAGATGTGAAACGGTCCCCACTGAGCACTCGCCTGAGCAAACTGACTCAAAATCTCAGTGCTCAAACAAAGACATTACATGCCTTACATTCAGCTCTGAAGATACATTCAAGGAAATGGACGAACTTGAAGAGGATCCAAAATTCTTTGTAGATCTTAACACCTGGGATACAGAGGACTCTGACGTTTTTGAACCAATTCTGACATTCCTAAATGAAGATCATTATGTTTCACACTACCAGAGCCTCTATGACATCTCCTTTTCCTTTCTGAATTCCACCTTCTATGGATTTTCAGAAGAGGGTGAGTTAGTTTGGTATCTGGAGAATGCAAGGGAATGGGCAAAGAAAAGCAGAATGAACTGGGCTCTCAGTAGGATCTGTTTTCTTTTGGGTAGGCTTTGTGCAAAAAAGGTGAAGTTCTCACAGGCTAGGGTTTACTTTGAAGAATCACTTGGTGTCCCGGGCTGTGGGTTTGCTGACACATTTCTGTTAACTGCCCTCTACATAAACCTTGCAGCTATCTACTTGAAACAAAATATGAAAGAAAAGCTGGAAGTGATTTTGGAAAAAGCCAACACACTGTTCCTTTGCCTTCCTCAACACCTCTTCAGCTCCTTCAATGAGTTTGAAGTTCTACAGCTTGTCCTTAGGAAAGCGATTATGACAAGCGATATGCACTTAGAGGCCCGGACCTGTTTTCTTGTCATGACCCTCTTCTTAAAGCTTGGAAAGACAGAAGGAGCCTTGCCCTTTGTGGAACGTCTGCAGTTTCTCTCACTTAGCATCTCTGCCCAAACCACAGTTTCCCCTGTGGACCTGAATTGGATGCTGAGCACACTCTACTATGACAAGTACCTGCCACATATGTCTTTGGGAACATTAAGACTTGCTTCAGATCAAAGACGGTCCCTTCATGCTACTCTTCAGAAAGTGGACCGGTTTATTCAAAATGCCATTAGACTCAATGCACAATGGACAGGAGATAACTCACCTCTCCCAGCACAAATAACAATTTACCTCAAGCAAGCTTTAGCTATTGCAAGCCAAAGGGGTGACATACAGGCCCAAAGAGACCTGTGCCTGAGTTTGGTCAATGTGTATCAACATTATAGAGTTTTTGACGGAGCAGTAGAGTATGCTGAAAGAGCTATAGAGACCGGGAGACAAATCAATGAAGAAGAGGCTTTTAAAGCCTCACTGTTGTTGGCCTGGTTGCTCATTTGTAAAGAACAAGTGGAAAAGGCCTCAGATATACTGGCGTCTCTCCTCAAATCTCTGGATGAAACAGACAGTTCTACACAAAGAGGGGTTGTT
>JAGXEW010001211.1:0-26247 GCA_030684275.1 Acipenser oxyrinchus oxyrinchus | reverse complement strand
GAAAAAATAAATGAACAGGGTCCTGCTATTTTTAAAACCGTTGGTTTAACATCGCCAAATCGATAGCATGTTTCACTGTATAAATACCACCAAAATGAATAATTATAAATGACATACGTTGAAGAAATCCTTCTAAAACCGATCTGAGTTCATTCAATTAGCCCCTTCAAACAGGTTGTCAGCAGCAATATTATTTTTGAATACAAAAATGTTTTTTTTTGTGAATAAAAACAGTGAAATTGAAACAATTAATACAATTTAATATTACATCTATTTAAAATAGTACATCTAAGTGCTTTTTTTTATAAATGCACATTCCTTATTGTTCTAATATTAAGAAACGTAAATAGTGCAACCAATTTGACACTGGAGCAAAAGTAAATATGTCTGAAAATATTAAGGGCTGCAATATGTAGTAAAAATGTCTCCTGAGACTCATTTTCTAAAAGCTATCAAACAGTTAAAGACAATAACCCAAACTTGTTGGCATCCTTACACCCTGCTAACCTGGGAGATCCCTGACAGAGTAACCCTAGTTCTCTATATGATTTATGTGAATTTCCCCAGTAGAAGCAGGTGTAATTTCTTCCTACCAATCTACCATGAAGTGTCTGCATTTCCCATCAAACATTTCCTCAAACAAAGTGCCAGTTCCGTTCATTTCAAACCAGGCTTTTTAGATGGCCACACACATACTATTAATTGGAGCTCAGGTTTTGAGGGAACTAGATGCAGAGCTGCAACCACTGGACTTCAGATTACTCGTGGGTCATTTCGCAGCATTTGCTTGTGCATGACTGTAAAACAGGATTCTTGTAGGACTGCAATACACCAGCTCGCTTAAAATCTGTTTTCTTGTCACGTTGACAGCATTGTCACTGAGCCTTTTTATTTTGTGGTTCTTTCTTCATTTTTTATACTTTAATTCTGTAAATACAAATCTATATATAAAAAAAAATCATTCTAGAATATAACCACTTCCTGAGCAGTTGGTCACATGACCCGATTGCAGCTAGACCATTGGAGTGAAACTGAGCTACAGCACAGGAAGTGAGGAAGCAGCAGCAACCTTTACTCATATATTGTTGTTTTTGAAATATCTGCAAACTATTTTCAATAGTTTAAATTGAAAATAAATACAAAAATATTTTCAACAGAAGAAAATGGGGAAAGATATAATATGGCTTATGCTACTAAGGTAAGAGCATTGATTTTAAAGCTTTGTTAGCACTGAGGGCATGTAGAATTTCCTAGGTAGAACCTGACAGTCTCTCCCTGATTGTCCCTCACAGGCAATATCACTTGTAATTAAAATCTCTAACTGCGTATTAATAGCAGGGACAGGACATTTCCTTTATACTGTTTCTTTATACTGATTTTAGTTCAAGTTTTGTGGGGCTACAACAACAATTGGGGCGTTCGAGTATCTTTAACACGTTCACCTAAACCAAAACTCTTTATTTGGCCTTTCCAAAAGCTAAAGCTAAGGGAGTTTAAGACACCGACGTTCTCGGGCTTGTGAATGATTTAATCAAGCAATAATACCGGATGAAGCAATCTTCACCATCTGGTAATGCCTGTCTTGTGAATTTAATGTCCCGAACCAAAGGCAAGGCTATTTAACATAACAAGAAGGCCATCGCCAGATGCTAAAGACTGCTTCTGAGGGCATTAATACTATTAGACACTGTGTGTCTGAATGGAACAATAGACAGTAAATAAACTGAATCATACTGGAGATATTGATAAGCTTGTATGTTTAAATGACAAAATATTATTAGAAAAAGGCTACATGACTACATATGAGACCTTCATCAGAACTGTATATAAGACAGTATGGTTTTGGTTCCTGTTTTCCTCAGAGCCATGTTCTTCTCGGTGACACTGTCTACATCTACAGTATAGACTCTGCAGCAATACGACAATAAAAGCAGTTCTGCCTCCACTTTTTGATTAATCGTTTAAGCTTCCCCTAATGTGTGTCAAGCCTCACCTCTGACCCTCTGTTTGCAGAGAAATAGTTAGACTGCAGTTTACTCTTCAGCTCTGTTCCTGGAATCAAGTTCACTTAAACAACATTCCAAACTGCAGCTATTGATGTCACTCATACTAATTTGACAGATATACAGTTAAAAACTACAACTATGGCCAGAAGTTTTACATCACCTAGAATTTTAGGATTGAGACATTTATATTTTTTATTTAACCTAATGCAATCAAAGAAACTACAAAATGATATTGCAAAAGCCATAATAGTAGTTCAGTATTTCATGTTAGATTTTGAAATGTCACATTTTTCAACAAGTATACAGAACACTACAAAGCGGTGTGTAATTCAGTATGTTAACGTAACATTATTCAGCAGGTTGCATTCGACTTTATGAAGCAAAATTAGTTAATTCTATAGGGGGATGCAAAACTTTTGATCAGAGCTGTACATTGTTTTATATTAAATATTCACTTATCCTGGACTGAAGTAAAACATTTTAAAGTGAACAACCAAAATATTTTGCTAATTATGCAAAAAAAAAGTAAGAATAAAGACAATCGCTTTGTTTGAAATCTACTGTAAAAGGGTGCTCTTCCGCACAACAACAATTACGAAGACCAGTAAGCAACCAAACTCTTCTATACTGTATATGCAGTCTTAAATAGTAAAAGTCCAAATCTGTGGATGGACACGGACTAAAAAATAGCCGTAATATCCCACAATGCACATGTAGTTACCGGCACATTGTTCTCGTAGACCACTGTTTGGCCAGTGAGTGTATAGTTACAACCATTACAAGCACTTTTTATAATAGTAATATATTAATAATGATTGTAATAACAATAGTAATAAACTTCAGTTTAGTGCTTGATTGGGTGTTAAATTGGTAACTGGCCATGTGTCAGTCCAGAGGAAAGGGTTTATCAAAAAGCATTCACTACTGTATGAGTCTACAACTAAACCCTGTGGGTATCCTGAATTCAAGTCCAAGTTTTATGAACAAACTGTATTTAATGAATCAAAGAAGACATTCTTTCAACAGTGGTACAGTACAATATTGTAATACCAAATGCACAGTGTTACCCTTTCAGAAACATCACCAGTATGAATCATTTGGTATGACAGACTATGAAAATGTTACCATCATGGTACCCCTTTCTACTATTTCATTCCCTCAAGAAAATGTCATGTAGTACCATATTCTGCTAATACTGCTCTTTCATAAAGAATAAAAATAACCGTCCCTGTCATTTCATATTCTCCTTAAATGATTGTTAAGCGCCGCTCAGGGGCAAATCTGCCTTTTGAAACAAAGATGATTTCCTACAACTGGCAACTGTTGAGAACTACCCTGGCTCTGGATTATCAGAAAGGCCAACTGTCCTTCTTGCAGAGAGCTTGTCCTTCATTTGTATCTGCTGTTCATCATCACATTTACTTTACATGGTCGTGGGTGGGTTTGGTGGGTTGAAATGTCTCTATTTTGTTAATGTAGCAGGAACGTTATTGTTTACCCCAGTATTTAATTAAAAACATGTTAATATCACAGAATCAGAAACCAACCAGTTGTTTGGTTCAGATTTTGTCAAAACGAACAGGTATTCATTTTTCTCCTTTCAAAAAAATGTGATTCAATTAAACACTATTTCCGACCCAAATCCAAAAAAGCATCAAATTTATTAAGGCGCCAAAGTGCAATTTGTGTAAAGAAAAATTGCTTGTTATAGTTCTGTAATATATAGCAGACCCTAATATTGATGTGCTACAGCCATCTTAAATATATTTGTATCAGATGACGTGAATCAATTAGTTTGCAGCAGATAGAAATGACGTCACCTTAAAATGAGCTAATCCATTTAATTATCCTTATTTAAGTACAGTATATACTATAAAAAAAATCACTGGGTACTGTGTATGATACAGACTAGTTTACACCCACTCAAGGTTAGAGCGGGTAGCCATTCTGAACTCTTGTAGAGTGGCTATCTCAGCTTGTATCGTACAGAACCCTATGCAGGGTCTCACTGCAGCATCCTGGACTATATCCGGTAATCTTATTACAGCGCTGTCCCTTTAAGAGCAGCCCGCTGTGTTGCTGGAGCACGCGGAAGCACTGCTGCAGCGGCGCTGGAGTGCGCAGGCGCTCTCCTGACCTTGATTGATTGGAATCAGAATCCACTTGACAGCAATTCATTTCCCGAATTAACTATCTCAGCGCGTCTGCTCTCCAGAGCCCCCTTTCCGAAGGCAGATGAGGACCCAATCAATATCTGCAATTCATTTCTTTAAATCTGCCCTCTCCATGCGACCACATCTATCATTCTGTTGTAGGCATCACATACATTAGCTGTTCCTTAATCCCACGCAACATGTATACCATAATCTAGGTCTAGAGTGTACATTGGATACTATTGAGCGCCTTTTAAACCAAAGCAGAACCTACCATGTCTCCCGCTATTAGGTTGAAATAATGTACCTGTATTTCCCTCTTAAAAAGCATACCATATATTTAATGGCATTCTATTTCAATGTCTCAAGTCTTTCTCCTTGTCGCTTTTAGTACTTCAGTAAATATGTACTGGTTTATTCCCACATTAAACCATTATCCTAAATAGACTATTTGCCAAAACCCTTCAACACGATTGTTAATAGCTTCATGTGCCACGGTGACTGTACATGTCCCTTAATAAAACACCACTGGGCTCATGATGTGTGCGTATTGGGTACCCAACACTGATCCATTGAGCTTCTGTTTTCCATGCTGTTTAGCAGTAAGTGCTGATGATGCCGAGTGTACAGCACGTTGCTAAATGTATTTACAGCAGCACTGTCACAGATGCAGGCCGTGGTGGATTAGCCAGGGCTCTGTCAGGACAGCTTTCTCGGGATCTCTACTCTCTGCACGCAACCATCCTGCTTTTATTCCACTTAGAAATGGCACAGTAACCATCCCCCACTGAGCCGCCTCTGTGTACATTGCAGCACTTTGCAGTGTAGCAGATACGCCTGCGCTTCTGAAAACCATCAATTATGCAGAATGAAATGCATGATACCAATGACGAGTTACAAGTGCCCGTACCATATTCACTGCAATACAGAGCACCACTTTATATCCAGTTGTACATTTTTATAAAGGCATGTTTTTTTTTTTTTTTTTGTATCTAAAGACTCAAATGAATTTAGAAATACCTGAAAGATGCTGAATTTAATTTTCTTTTAGGATTTTTTTTTTTGTTGTTTTGTAGATTTTATTGGTACATTTGTGAACTGTTGGAATAATCCTACACAGGGAGTTTTCCTCCTTGCAGTGCAAGAGCAAATATTCTGCAGACTTTCATCCCATTCAGTATTTTAACTGCATGGAATGGAATGTTGCTGTACCTGATTTAATGTAGTTAATAATGTGCAATTATCAAATAGCAGTGTCTAAATCTGAGTGAATTTGACAGAACATGTGCAATAAGTAGAACACACTAGATTCATACACATATAGGCAGTACTGCATTTGCTGTGGTTTGTAACTGCAATGAATCTAACGGCACAGTAATATCATGACATGAGTTAGCAGTTAGTATATGTTTATAAATTGATGTGTTAATGCCACACAAACATGTTTGTATCCTCTATATGAGGCATACGGCACACATAAAAAAAACATTAAATATTTATTTAACAGTTTCTGTGACACTGAAGCAAACAAACATACCCATGTGTCATGAGAATACAGTATATACAGTACTGTGCAAAAGTTTTAGGCAGGTGTGAAAAAATGCTGTAAAGTAAGAATGCTTTCAAAAATAGACATGTTAATAGATTATATTTATCAATTAACTAAATGCAAAGTGAGTGAACAGAAGAAAAATCTAAATCAAATCCATATTTGGTGTGACCACCCTTTGCCTTCAAAACAGCATCAATTCTTCTAGGTACACTTGCACAAAGTCAGGGATTTTGTAGGCATATAGTCAGGTGTATGATTAAACAATTATACCAAACAGGTGCTAATGATCATCAATTCAATATGTAGGTTGAAACACAATCATTAACTGAAACAGAAACAGCTGTGTAGAAGGAATAAAACTGAGTGAGTAACAGCCAAACTCAGCTAACAAGGTGAGGTTGCTGAAGACAGTTTACTGTCAAAAGTCATACACCATGGCAAGACTGAGCACAGCAACAAGACACAAGGTAGTTATACTGCATCAGCAAAGGTCTCTCCCAGGCAGAAATTTCAAGGCAGACAGGGGTTTCCAGATGTGCTGTCCAAGCTCTTTGAAGAAGCACAGAAACGGGCAACGTTGAGGACCGTGAGACGCAGTGGTCGGCCAAGGAAACTTACTGCAGCAGATGAAAACACATCATGCTTACTTCCCTTCGCAATCGGAAGATGTCCAGCAGCGCCATCAGCTCAGAACTGCAGAAAACAGTGGGACCCTGGTACACCCATCTACTGTCCGGAGAAGTCTGGTCAGAAGTGGCCTTCATGGAAGACTTGCGGCCAAAAGCCATACCTCCGACGTGGAAACAAGGCCAAGTGACTCAACTATGCATGAAAACACAGGAACTGGGGTGCAGAAAAATGGCAGCAGGTGCTCTGGACTGATGAGTCAAAATATGAAATATTTGGCTGTAGCAGAAGGCAGTTTGTTCACGAAGGGCTGGAGAGCATACACCTAATGAGTGTCTGCAGGCAACAGTGAAGCATGGTGGAGGTTCCTTGCAAGTTTGGGGCTGCATTTCTGCAAATGGAGTTGGGGATTTGGTCAGAATTAATGGTCTCCTCAATGCAGAGAAGTACAGGCAGATACTTATCCATCATGCAATACCATCAGGGAGGCATCTGATTGGCCCCAAATTTATTCTGCAGCATGACAACGACCCCAAACATACAGCGAAAGTCATTAAGAACTATCTTCAGCGTAAAGAAGAACAAGGAGTCCTGGAAGTGATGGTATGGCCCCCACAGAGCCCTGATCTCAACATCATCGAGTTTGTCTAGGATTACATGAAGATGGAGAAGCAACTGAGGCTGCCTAAATCCACAGAAGAACTGTGGTTAGTTCTCCAAGATGTTTGGGCCAACCTACCTGCCCAGTTCCTTCAAAAACTGTGTGCAAGTGTACCTAGAAGAATTGATGCTTGATGCTGTTTTGAAGGCAAAGGGTGGTCACACCAAATATGGATTTGATTTAGATTTTTCTTCTGTTCACTCACTTTGCATTTAGTTAATTGATAAATATAATCTATTAACATGTCTATTTTTGAAAGCATTCTTACTTTACAGCATTTTTTCACACCTGCCTAAAACTTTTGCACAGTACTGTATATATATATATATATACAGTACTGTATATAATGTTATGTAATATGGTCTATACATAGTAAATAATTTGTAGTATTTACATACCATATTTCTTACGAGTCCATATAAAGTTAAATATTTTGCACATATGCAATTTACACAGTACTGTAGTTTTCAGTACGGACCTAGATTCTGTGACCTAGAAACCTGCAGAGTATGTGCTTGCAGAGTATTTTCTGCAATGTACTGCATACAGATCACTTATTATCCTATATATATATGTATATATTGGAAATTAGAAATATGAAACATGTATTGTAATACACAAGATATTTAGCTCTGAGATAAGCAGAATTGCATTTTGACGCTGCCTTAAAGCGTGATATGAAGATTGTCATGTAGCACCGCACAATGGCAAGGAACCGTGAAAACCAGGCTGGAATAGTAATGTTCTAATATGAAGGATTGCAACACTGAGAGAGAGAGAGAAGAAAAAAAAAGCATTCACTTTTTGCCCGCCTCCAATCCGATTTGCTTTGCCTGGTGCAAACATTGGCTTTAATGTTCTAGTTTAATAAATCAGGTTGTTATATAATTGCACGTAGGCTGTACTTTAAAAAAAAAAAAAAAAAAAAGAAGGAATCTGTGTTCAGTCTGGTGCATTGTGCCAGAAAATCAGAACAGATCAGGACAAATAGTACAATGAAAGCTAAAAAAAAAAAAAAAAGTTTCAGGAATCATATTGCAGTTTAAAAATTGACCATGGTTGTGGGGCACTGCTAAGTCTTTTAAAATGAGTCTTTTCTTGTGTGAGTGTAAAAACTAGGGCAGACCGTTCTGATAGATAATGAATGTTGTAGTTACCCAATATGAGAAACAGTTACAGTTTAACAACAGCGGACATACGCGTATATTTAACTGGGGCAAAAAACAGAAGCCTGGCTGCTTTATATTATCTAAACGGTTTGATATGATATTATGTGTGATCTCTACCGTTCTCTATTTTGTGTTTATGCTTAGATGTATTATTTACCATGCTTACAAATTCCATCACAAATACCACTGGGACTGCTTCTGAAATGCTCCTAAAATTGCGTTTGAAAAAAGAACCAACTCACATGCGGCATTGCAGATGCAAACACTTAGTGGAGAGGCCTTTTCTCAAACCTTTTTTTTGCAGAACCAGTCCCCATGGTTATTATTATTATTATTATTTGTTTATTTAGCAGACGCCTTTATCCAAGGTGACTTACAGAGACTAGGGTGTGTGAACTATGCATCAGCTGCAGAGTCACTTACAATTACATCTCACCCGAAAGACGGAGCACAAGGAGGTTAAGTGACTTGCTCAGGGTTGAAAAATAACAATAGTAGTACTCATAGTGGAGGTACGTCCATCTGTAATTCACACTTACATGTTTGCATATATCTAGAGAAACGATTATCCGATTGTCAGTTATTGAAAATATCAGATTCCGAGAAGAGGGGAGTTGTCAGTCTGCCTGTTCAAGCATCCTTCTGTATGCCAGTGGTATCACAATAGAAAAATGCAATACAAACTGGTAATCCATTGCACTTCCACAGTACCATCACCGGAATTGGTGTGATCCCATATCAAGACCACAGTGTCCCAATCCATTGTGTTGCCATTGGTGGTAATGTTGTGGTCTCATGCACGCTAAGTACACCTAAGTCCAAAGTAGTTAGTCTGATGCAGTATGTAAACATACCAGGAGTTATAAATTTGAAGCTGCAGTGTCTCCCTATTATGTTCAAAATTACACCACATGTGTGCAAATGTATTCAAACGCTCCATTGCTGCTGTTGTTTTGATGTATTGCGCATATGAAATCAAACCACTGGAACTGAAACTGAAAATAGGCAAATTAGGGATTGTCTTATTTAATTGATTACTTTAATGGGCCACACATGCAATTCATTGAACATCGTAAGAGAATACATAGCCCCAAATGGTAAAATGCATGAGACTTTGTAGAAGTTGTTTAAGATACCTAATTAAAGCACAAAGCGTTCTAACATTTTCACACGAGTGCCTATTGTTTCTATATCAGTGATTATTGTGGAAATTTAAACTCTCCCATCCGAGGTTTTCATGCAGGTAGGTATATAAGAATATAAATGACAAAGGTGTAATAAATTTGCACACTACTTGAATTCACTGGAAGTTTTCCATAGTTTAGCCTTCTATGCAGTTTTTAGAAAGCAGAAATTGTTTACAGTTTGTTTTTTTACCCAGCTTATATATATATATATATATAAAACCCTAAAGAAATCTATAGATTTGTATAGGAATCTACAGAAAATTAAAGAAATGTATATTCAAGCAGGTGTGATTTACAGCTATAACTGTAGGAAAATGGTAAATATTGTATCGTTTTACTATAAATATTGTGGTGGTGTGTGTTTTGGTGGTGGTTAGCAGGGAGGGGGTTAATTTCTGTCCCTGCCAAAAACGTGTGAGAATGTGGCTGCTCCTAATTAAACAATGGGTGCTAATTGGGAGCAGCCACATCCTATAAATGGAGAGCACAGGGCTCCATTAGGGGAGAGGAGTTTGGTGAGTGAACTTGTGTTGGTTCAGCATATTGTCTTTATAAGATCCATGAAGGCTCTGTCCAGCCTACGTTTTGTTTAAACCTTTATTGTTGCCCTTGTGCCTTTTTTGTTTGAACTTTTGTATTATTTTTGTTTATTAAAGTGCGTGTTAGCACTTAGACTGCAGCTTCCCAGTGTCTGAGTCTCCTTCCCTGCTGGTAACACCTGGGCCCACAGCGCTATCTTGTCACATATAGTTTTCTTTAAACAATGTAGGAAACTGTTAAGTGTTTTATAGTAATGATGTTCTATTAATGTGACTGAGGTGAAAAGGTAAAAATTGAATTTATATGACATCAGTTCACAACATCCTAATATATACCGTGCTGCTTTGATCTCAGAAATACATTACTAGGACCACAAAGTGCACATTTCTTTTTAAAAAGTAAAACAAAAACAAAATGGGGATTCAGCTTAAATTTCAAACATGAATCAGCTGAGTGGTCGAATTTAAATATCACCTCTAATTTCAATGTCATGAAGTATTGCTGGGCGATGCAATGATAAAGACACAGTCAGCTGTAGAATAATATGCCCCAACATACACTTTCTGAATTATCTTGATGTGGTAGGGACCTTCAGCATTCATTACTGTTTAAACTAGAAAACTGGGCCAATGCTAAATAACTGTGTTCCAGTAAGGCGACCACTGGTGGAGCCATGGGCTGTCTTCCAATGAAATGTCAGTGGCAACGCCTGCTTAGAGAAAGTGAACTGATCCCTGTGATGAAGTCAAGCCCCTCTCTTGCTCTTTGGCCCAGCGTGGAACTGATTTTACTCTCTTCCCGGTTACAGGAGCACGATTGCATCACAACTGAATCTTGACAGACATTTACAGTGGCTTAAACTAGCGTAGAGTAGTGGCCCATATGTTTTGAGTATAGCTTTGTCATAAAGTATTTAAGCAGGCTGGTAAGCCAATGATGGAAATATGTGCTGTGTGTGTGTGTGTGTGTGTGTGTGTGTGCGTGTGTATGTGTAGGTTTAAATGATTACAAAATAATTAATTTTAGGACATTTTGGACAAAAGCCCTTCAGCTGTGTAGAAATAACTGTAAACAACATGCAGGGGAAAGAATTCCTCTGGTCCTCACTTATCACCCTACCAACAGAAATACAGAAATCCATGCAAAGAAACTTACCGCGCCTATTTTCAAGACACCCCCACTGATATCATATAGAAGAGACAAGAATCTAAGAGAATATGTAATCCACAACGAGATTCGTCCTTCTGGTGAACTTTTAAAAGGCACACTTCCATGCAATAGACCTCGATGTACTACTTGTAAATACATTAACACCCAAACTGAGATCAGAGGAACTAAATCATCATTCAACATCCATTAACTTTTTACATGCACCTCTATAGGAATAGTATCCTGCGTTATCTGCAAGAAATGCACCAAACTGTACATTGGGGAAATGAAAAGGCATTTAGCAGACCACTTTGTGGGACCTTTAAAAAGCATTTGAGACCACTACATTTCCAGTAGCCCCGATTATCACCAATGATAATCACACCGCTGAAGACATCACCATCTGTGCGATCAGGCAGTGCTGTGGAACAAATGCTGCTCGGAAACAAAGGGACCGCGAGTTTATCTTCAAACTAGGAACTTTGGAACCTCTTGGAATGAACAT
Organism: Acipenser oxyrinchus oxyrinchus; assembly: GCA_030684275.1. Classification (NCBI taxonomy): domain Eukaryota; kingdom Metazoa; phylum Chordata; class Actinopteri; order Acipenseriformes; family Acipenseridae; genus Acipenser; species Acipenser oxyrinchus. Next base: position 14,698 of record JAGXEW010001211.1, on the reverse strand, counting down.
TCTATTCTGACGTAATCATGACATCATCCACAGAATTCTTGTGTTCTTTTTGTTTCCTAGTAGCACGTCTCTTATACAGTGGTACATTCCTTATTTCTTAAATGTTTGACAAAAAAAAACTATGTTTGGTTCAATAGTTCAGTTGATCTAAGAATCATAAATATACTGTTTTTAATTTATTTTAAATAAAGTTAACCATCAAAACACACATCTAGCCTCCTTCTGTTTTCTCTAGCTTGGTTATGCACAGTCCACCATGTTATAAATAGTTGGGTTAAAACCAGTGTTACAGAGATATGAGCAGGCAGGTGCTGTGTCTGCAGGGATCTGAGAGATTAGATGCGATAAATCTGTGTATCTAGGGCAGGAGTAGCTTAGCGAGCTGGGCATTCAGGGCTGCAGGGCAGAAGGTGAGCGGATCAGGCCTGGCTCGGGTTCTCTCTCTCTCTCTCTCTCTCTCTCTCTCTCTCTCTCTCTGAGCTGGTACTTTTATCCACACAGCTGGGAAGGACAGTCTGAGGATAGCCGGCAGCAGAGTCCCTCCTCCATGACCCAGTCGAGGGGACCAGAACAAGTCCCAGCTGACCTCGGCACAGCCTGCAGGTACTGGGGAAAGCACATCACTTCCTGTTGTACATCTGTCTACAATTGTATTGTATTTTAGAGGGCAAAATGTGCAAAGTCTAGGGAGATCTGAAAGTGTTGCAGAACCCCCTGCAGTGTTCACAAGAAATGCATTGTATGTGATATATTTTTCAAAACAATCCCAATGACTTTTATTCATTATTGGTAAATCATCTGGGGAATTGCTCAGGAACGTTCGCCTGGAGAAAGAGAATTTCTCTTCTTAAAAGTGCAGTGTGTATCTGCAGCATCGCAGGTGTTCTGATTGAAACGAGTGGAGTACTGTAGGAACAGAGGCAGAGTGATCTGGATACACTGCAGCGTTTAGAAGAGAAATTCTCTTTCTCTTGGTATACGCTCCCAAGTAAAAGTTAGGAAATGTATTTATGGTCCGTGATGCATGAATAAAAGCATCGAAACAATCAGGACACATCAAGTGTTACGCATCTCTTATGAACACAGCATGGGTTCTGTAACGCACCATTCTTGTAGGGCCATTCTTAATCTACTGAATTCTATAGATCTTTTCATTGGAAATACGCAACAAGATTGTCATAAAGAAAAAGACAATGTAAAATACAGCGTGCAGATAGATAGCTGATGATCCTGACCTACTTAATTGCATGCAAAATTGATAGATCTATTCAAGTTTTAAGCCCAGCAATCTTTTTATCTATGTATCTCCTGGTCTAAATTTTTTCCACAATTATTAGTTTTTCCTCTCAACCCCTCTGCTTGCATCTCTTTCTTGCTCATTCACCCCGCTGAGCTTTTGTTGCTTTTTTCCAGCCTGCTTAAATCTGCATAATTGATGTCTGGGAGCGACGGCAGGGTCACAAGGCTGCCTGTAAGGGTTAGGGTTGGGGTTGGGGTTGGGGGACCACACACGCGCCGGCAGCCGTCACCCTTCCTGTTGCCCCTCCCCTTACCCCCTGCCTTGCACGTTCCTCACGGGCTGTCTCCTCTCAAACTATTCTTCTAAACCCTCTTCCCTATAAGGCAGACCTGCAGAGACAGTTAGTTAATCCCTTTTGCAATGGAAGGGCAGTTTATTTAAAGGTATTGCATTATGTTTAATGTTTTTTTGGTCAAATTAGCATTTTCCCTCCATGTTAAGTAATCAATCATAGCAGATGATAAATACATGCAAGACTAATCTTGAGAAAGCCTGCCCTCCATAAATTAAAACCTGAATTTGCATAGATTACAAGCTTCATATTGGCCTATGCGGAGCACGTACTGGTCTTTAAATGTGGCTTTACCTTAAACTGTGGAAGCATTTTCCTGAAATGTGGTTCAGGCACATCATGTAACCACAGAAATAAAGCCACCACAGCTTCATGCACCCCTCCCTGTATTCAGGTTATTAAGCACATGTGAGACGCTATGGGTTGTGCAGCACCAGCAGACAAGAAAACCACATTCATCTTTAATTTGCATCTAACCTCACTCTAAAGATACATTTTGTTTTGTAGTTTCAAGCTGTGTTAAGATGGTGCGTGTGAGGAAATACATTAAAAGCTATATACAACTGCACAGTAGAGAAGGCCGTTGTAGATTATTTTATTTTTGTTGTTGTTTGCCTATATTTTTATTTATTAATTGATGTATTTATTTATTTATTTATTTAAATGTAGATTCAGTCTTTTTTTTTAATAGAAGCATTTCCTGTTGAAAATAACCAGCATTATGCATCATAATAATATTATTCTGAATAATATATTACCATATAATCCCCAAATTAAATGAATACATTTTTTTATTTATTCTGGTTTTGTATGTATCATGTATTACAATTGTATTTTGTCATTGCTGCTGTATATTTACAACAAAGTGCTGGTATTATAAGAAATAAAGTTTTTCCTTTTGTTTTGTTTTGATTGAGCATTTTGAAGTTATGGATGAAGTGCTTGTAATAAATGAGAGATTATCCTGCAGCAAACTACCCTACATTTAAATAAACACAAGCACATCAAAAAAAAAAATTAAGAAATACTGAAAGAAACGTTTTGAATTTATTTGGTTTCTTTTCGCATTTCTAAAGTGATCACTATTGAGTGTTTAATAGTTATTGTCCTGGATAATGACAAATAAATAAATAACAATAAAAAGCAAGCAAAAAGAAATTGTTCAAGCTGTGCCATAAATTAAAAAGGTAGGAATGTATTACAAATAGCTTGTTAACGATGGCTTATATACATGCCAGTGATCCCATAGCAATATTTAACCATGGCGATCCTACTAGCATTTTCATTGAGACTGCAGTAATACTGTGAACAGAGGGAGGGATACATGTTAATACAGAGGCTTTCTTCTCTACATCCCCCAATAGATCATGTTGTGTCTAAACACTTGCCTAAATGCCCCAGTTGGGTAACTAGCTGAAACTTTCAGGCAAGCAGCCGAATGATGTCTATTCATATCCCTGTATTACTATCTGCCTGACGGTTGTTAAATGCCTAGTAAGTTGACCTTGGGTTTTGCAATCTGTTTATCCCGAATAAGAGTGGATATAATATTGGGTTAATTAAAAATAACACGAGTCCCCATGAATGTAGTGCTAGGCTAAGAGCAGACAGGGCATGGGGCTGCATTATCATTAGCTACCCCATAAACTCAGACACTGAGTCTCAATCACACGAGGGCTGCGCTGAGACCAATTATTAATTATTGGTCATAGGGTAAACTGTCAAGCAAATGAATGTCATTATTATCAGAGACCAATAAAAGTATAATGCAGCAAGGAAGAAGCCTAGAGCTGGAGAAAGAGAGGGATATGTGTTTGATAACGTACATTATAGCACGTCAGTGGTCAGAAACGTTTCTGTGTACTGTATATGTACCGTTGCTGTTTTGTTACTCTTTACAGGGCTTCTGAAGCTGCAGTGCAAACTATAATATGTTACGTAAAATTATAAGATTTTAAAACCAAGGTTGAATAATATTAAATAGTTTACTCAAGGCTTGTTTGCTTTTATGCTCGTATAATCTACACTGATCAGTTTTCAATTTCAATTTCTATGTTGTGTGGCACGACCGCCTACACTATGTCCCCTTAGCCACAGATTTACAAATAGAAATGACAACGGAATAGCTGATATTTAAATGATACTCTGGTGGAATTCATGAGAAATGTGCAACCACTGGTACCACAGTAATTTAGACAGTTGTTCATACTGAAAAGGGTTGGAATAAGTCAGTTACCAGTATCAGTAGAAATACCATATTGAATGCAGAAGCTATTCGCATACTATCTTATTCTTGTTGCATAAAGTATCAGCAGGAAAATAATGGAAATAATTCTAACCCTGCAACACAGAGGTGCGTTTCATAAGCCATTTTCATTCCAGTAAATGCATTGCTATCCTACGCATTTACAGGCATGCTAAAGCACAGTCAGGTCCTTGTAATTGAAGCGTTTTCTCAGTGAATCCTCCCCCCCCCCCACACACACACTCACCCCCGCCCCTCCACACACACACTCGCACACTCACCCCCACACACAGACACGCACACGCACACACCCGCTCACCCCCACACACACGTACCATTTAAGCACAAACTCACTGATGTTCATCCAGACATAAACCCAAGCTCCCAGACATGTGACGACATACATAATAATAATCATAATCATAATAAAACTACAATATATATATATATATATATATATATATATATATATATATATATATATATATATATATATATATATATACATAGATATAGATAGATAGATAGATAGATAGATAGATAGATAGATAGATAGATAGATAGATATTGTTTAAGCATCATTTGCCCTGTTTATTGCATTAATTTATATTTTCTTAAAATGCCTTTTCCCAGTTAATTGAATCAGGCCCATTATATGTCTAACACACATACAGTAGCATAGTATATAATAGCTGCATTTTTGTAGATGGGACTGAATTGAATGGTGATTGAATCTGTCCCTTGGCCATATAAACATTTAGATTTTGTAACCATCACTTCAGTATTCTATTACAATTGTTCTCACTTTCCATATAAAACACTGCAAGGCTAGACACAATAAATACATTAAGATGCCACAGAGCGATTCCTCAACTAATATAACCAACAAAACCTTAATTGATTAGCAGCTTAAAATAAAGATACAAAGCATTATCATAAAAAAAAAACCCACCATGTCAGTTTAAATAAAACCCTGCATTCGTGAGCCATCAGTACTGGGTCAACCACAAAACACATTTTACAGCAGTAAAAAGGTAGCCGTGGTTCAGCATTTTAACGTTTTAAACACATGCAAAAATCATTTAATAAAATGAATTTTAAAACACGAAATGAGCCACATCGTACACACACAACTTCACCCCACCTCAGGCGTTTCCAGCATCAACAGGCACCCTAGTGAGACTCCTTATAAAAACAGGCTGATCTGTGTTTTTACTTACGCTTATCTGGCTTTCTAATTACCTTTCATTTGCATTGCAAAGTCCACCCGAGCAGCCTTAAGCTTCATTGCTGGTGATAAGGCTTCATTCCCAACGTGGACAAAGAAAGGGAGAGAGAGGGAGAGAGAGAGAGAGAAAGCACTGAGCCTGCCCCCCCCACCCTCCTCTCAGTTTGCTGTGCATACCTGCCTTTTCCTTACTGGGCAAGGGCATACTCAAGCACTGTCTTGTCCCCAGTATTTGGTGTCACCCATTCATCAATTATTCGTTTTCACTGCATTAGAATGTAGTGCTGCATTTCTCATTTGTGTTTATTAGGAGCAGGTTAGCAGCGCTGGAGTGTTTAGACTAGCACTTGTTATTAAGGCGCAAGCTAATGACAGTGCCGCAGATCTGAGAGTGGATTATTTAGACCAGCGCTCATTATGCAGGTACAAATGAGTGTTAAGACCAGTGTTCTTGTTATACTGGAGACAGAGTGCTTGAGAGATGAGAATAGAATGTTTAGACCTGTGCTTATTATGAAGGTGTAGGGTTATAGCACTGGAGAGCTGAGCATGGAGTATTATAGAGCTCCTTTTTAAGGATGCCGGGTGACAATGTTTGCTTATTATACAGACATGGATTTAAAGGCACATTATTTGCAATTTTTCTCTGCAGTTCAAAATGTCGTGTCACTGATGTAACCCACGTACTGGCTTAGGAGGACAGAAGATCAACTGATGCCCTCTGTTATCATCGTCTAGCCTCTTTTCACACAGCAGTGGCACTGGATGTTGTCAAGCTACTGAACCCTAGAGGAAAGAGTTTAGCCTGGCTGGTCTGTACGTTTGGCCACGTCTGGCACTGACCAGAAGGGGGTGCTGTGGCTGGTGCAGTAATCCAATCCTAGTTGATTTCCCCTCTCCAGCTCATTGGCATGGAAATGACAACGCAGTGCTACTCGTGTGCCTCCTGCCAAGATCGGCAAATCAAATCTTCCATCCACTCTGAGAGGGTTTGAGAACCTTAAAGAAATCTTTCATATAGAAATATGTGAGATCTCGGAAGCATGGGTAATACATATTAGATAAGATGTACTGGAATTATTTTGTTAGCTATATGTATTTTAAAGGGAAGGGATTTTTGCCACAGTACTATTGTTGCATTATAACAGTGCAAATAACAGATCAGCTTTTTCATCAATTGGCAAAGACCCAACAATGGACATTTACCACTTTCCTTATAAATGCTTACTGTGGGTTTACTGTCGTTACAATTTTGAAATGCAAATATCTGGTTTTGTGCTGTTTTACTCATACAATCATTTCTTATAACCTTTTCCTTAAGTTATTACAATTCCAGCAATAGACTAAAATGGCGTTTCTAGACCACTGATATTACTGGAAGCAAAGAAAATCTGTGTCAAATTGTTACCTTTCCAAACTTAATTTCAGCACCCCCCTATCTAAATATTCCATCTCACATGATATCAATGTTAAAAATACACCAACATGTACTCTTCATGCTTTTTGATCTTTAAAAGCTGTACCTCTAAAATTGTGATCATGTGACTTTTTGGTTTCCCAGATGACCAAACATCTTTAAATTTAAAACTGTGTTCTATGGTTTTCTTGGTAAAGATCCATTATGGTTATTTAGATGGCATTACTGTATGGTGGTTGACTACCAAGCCAATGCCCAATCATCCATTTTTTTATTGCGATTAGAAACTGGGAAACAGTGCCTTTAATTGTTTTTTTTAAACATTTTAAATCTATATTGACAGATATATTTACAATTTCAATGTTTTGATTTCCTAGCGGTTTTTTTGTGTTTTTTTTTTAAGCAAAGCAGGTCACTTTGGACAACATACAGCTAGATCCAAGACATTTTTTGATTCCCGAAACTTGTACATTTATTAACAGTTCGAGGGTGTACAGGATAAAGTGCAGGAGTGCAGAGTGCAAAACTAAAATAGTGAGAGCTGGACATTCTATCTGAATGTTCCTTGGTCGTTCACTGTGTGGTCATGCACTGCAGTGGAGCATCCTGATTTGGTTTCTAATGTACAGTAGAAGTGAACTGTTCTGTATTACCTCTGCACTTTCAACATCTATCTTTGAAATACAAACTTCATGTTTGGTAGAACTTTAAAATAGTGCCTTCATCAGAATTTTAGAGCAGTTGCTTGGTGCTGGATGGACCAAGCAACTGGATATATTGTGAGAAGTGTTGAATTTAAATCAAGGGAAGTAATGTTAAAACTCTACAATGCATTAGTAAGACCTCACCTAGAATATTGTGTTCAGTTCTGGTCACCTCGTTACAAAAAGGATATTGCTGCTCTAGAAAGAGTGCAAAGAAGAGCAACCAGAATTATCCCGGGTTCAAAAGGCATGTCGTATGCAGACAGGCTAAAAGAATTGAATCTATTCAGTCTTGAATAAAGAAGACTACGCGGTGATCTGATTCAAACATTCAAAATCCTAAAAGGTATAGACAATGTCAACCCAGGGGACTTCTTTGGCCTGAAAAAAGAAACAAGGACCAGGGGTCACAAATGGAGATTAGATAAAGGGGCATTCAGAACAGAAAATAGGAGGCACTTTTTTACACAAAGAATTGTGAGGGTCTGGAACCAACTCCCCAGTAATGTTGTTGAAGCTGACACCCTGGGATCCTTCAAGAAGCTGCTTGATGAGATTCTGGGATCAATAAGCTACTAACAACCAAACGAGCAAGATGGGCCGAATGGCCTCCTCTCGTTTGTAAACTTTCTTATTTTCTTATGTTCTTATGTTCTTATGGACTATGTGAAAAATTGTTAAGGGGTTAAGATAATGCAGTTATTGGTCCACTACTGTATGGGGAGGCATGAGCAAAAATATAATTTTTCCAACAGCTGATGAGAGAACCTGAAACATTTTGGGTTTAATCCAAGCCTAGCAGAAACATTCATACCCCCATTGGGTCCCTCTCTTGCATATTAAATTATCTGCGCAGCAGTTTGACCCGAATCGCTGGCAGTAGGCTAGCAATCCACTCCCAGCTCCAATAATTAATTTAATTCAAGATTTTGTCCCTCTGCAATGTAATCTGCCATGCAATTTCCCATTTGCAGCTCTCTTAATGACACAGACTCATGTGTTCACGGGGCCCCCACGTTTGAGGAGTGATGCTTTTTTAATGGCCTGTTATTATTCTGGATGTAATTTGTTGATGGTTTTCACGCTGCAAGAAATTAGATAAGCCATCCGCTCTCTGCTGCTCGCATTATGAACAGATTTGAAATTGTATTCGTTTTAGATGCTTTATGTCAGGATTGGGGCTTTGTGTGATTTAATGCACACCCAGCAGAAACATGGATGAAGTAAAAAAAACTTAATTTTTAAATTAAGGGGAGGATGAACAATAACATAAACAGGTTTGGGACAGTTCGTGATTGCAAAATAAAATAATGACAATAAAAGCAAGGCAAATGTGCTTATAAAAATGTCCTGCTATGAAAATAAATATAGCATGTTCCTGTACAATATATACAGGGTGATTCATTATTCGCACAGCATTGTCGGAGCATCATGGAAACTGGAGAGTACGTGGAGAATGATATGCAAAGGAAAAATGCCAATGCAGAGACACTCTGTGACACACTGTTTGGCCACCAGAGGGTTGCTCTATAACGTCATCATTTAAGTAGAATTGAAAACAATGCAAAATGAATCATGAATCACACTGTATGATGTGCACGGTGCAGAGTCATGCACTGGACTGACAAGTGATCTTAATACAGAATTTACAGGCTGGGGGAATAGCACTGGTTAGAGGTCAAGGATGAAGGAATAAGGGTTTGGTATGAAAAAGAAGCACTCACAGAAGCCCATTGAGTTTCCCTCAGTATGCAAGAATTGCTGTCGAGGTTTACAGAAATAGGTATGAATTTTGCGGACCTTCTCTAAAAATGGTGCACTGTTATAAAAGCATTGGACAACATAAATCGAAACACTTGCTACTAAAGCTACAGATGCAATGTGAACTGTTCTGGATGATACGTGATCACTCCTCAGTCATGTCAGCTTACGTTCAGGGAAGTTGGGGTCTGCAGCTAAGTGTATTCGACACAATGACCACATCACTTTCCACTTTGCTGGTTAGTAAGTGCAGACAGATATACTGTATAGTCACTGCTGGGGAAGTTACTTTTAAAAAGTAATCCATTACAGGTACAAGTTACTTGAACAAAACTGTAACTAGTTACAAATAGCTACTTCTCAGACACAATTGTCATTTGATGTAGATATACATTTTTAAATGTTTTATTTGTCAGGCTGCAGCTAGGAATATTCTTTGAAGATTTAGCTATGAAACCCCCTTGTTCCCTCTTCTCATGCTATTTTGTAGGAAGATGCTATAATAAAAAATAAAAAAACATGACATGTAATGTATGCAGTAGCTGCAGTGCTTTTGTTAAAATGTAATGAAAAGTAACTGTTATTTTTCCGCTACCATATTTCATTAACTGTCTGAAAAAGGAACTAACCATCACAGCTACAAGATACTGAAAAAGTGTAATCAGATTATAGTACTGCATTAATAATATGTTACTTCCCAACAGTTATATGTGTTTTCAAACTGCTGGAAGCACATAAATTGTCCTTGAGTTCTTTCTGTTCCGGTATGCCAGCGTTTAACTCCCCAGAATGAAAAAGCTACAATGAAGCACATGAAGGCCCAGTATCTAGCAGAGGAATCAATAATTCATGATAAGGTTGTGAAAGCTATTAACTCTCAGTGTTGCAGCTCCAGTGAGCGGGGCTTTGTGCTGAGCAGAGCTGTTACACAGCCCAGCCAAATGGCTGATAATAACAGGGACACAATCATGCCACATTCACAGCTGACTTTCACTTATTTGTGTCATTCTGACACTTCTTGAAAGGGCCTGCTTTTCATTAAGAAAATCCGGATCTTTCCATCTATCTGCTGATCTCTGTCTGTCTGTCTGTCTGTCTGTCTGTACTTTAACAGGGCGGACACTGTGTATGAACTGGCGACTACACCCACAGCAAGTCAGCGTCTTAACCAATTTACAAAAGAGGTTATTTTACAGGTGTGGTTATGGAGCTTCTAACCTCATCTCACCAACAGGGGTCAGACTCTATAATGGTGGTGCATCACACAACACCGCCCAGTACAGAAGCATCTCTCAGTTGAGTGCTTTTAAAAGCTTTGCTTGAGCGACAGGGCTGTTGCCATGGGTTTCATTTAGAACTGCACAAATAACTGACGGCTGATAAATCTGTCCCTTCTGGTGAACAGACTTTGCTGTATATTTGCACCTGAACTTGGAAAGCCTTGAGGAACGGCCCATTTCCCTCCAGAACAATTCATATGGCTTCCAGCAATTAAATGGATTTTTGGAAAATTAAAAACATATTTTTTTAAATAATTCCTGCCATTTAGAAGTTTTTGGTTCAATGCTTACAATTATAATATTTTGTAACTGTATACTAATTACTAGTAATCATAATTTGTATGTTATTAATTTGGTATTTATATTCCCTGCAGGGATATAGACAGCAGCGTATCCAATTGTCCTGAAACTTGTTATTAACATTGTTGAGTATAAACTATTTAGAGCATCAGATTCTAGGGATCTGTCTGTCTGTACATCCACCCATCTGTATTTCACACTTCTTATACTGCTTATTAAATTGTGATTAAACATTTCTTGCCATTTCTTTTTCTATACTATACTGTATATATTGTTGATATATGTCATGGTTATTTTTTTATCATACTGACAGCTCTCATTACTGACACTGTGTCAGTCAAGTCAGAGCAGAGAGTGATGGGCACAGAAGTCTTTTTTGTTCTTTGTAAACAATAAATAATTTTAACATGGATAACAAGTTTTTTATTTTTTTATATATGAAAAAAATGTATAATGGAGATCATCTGTAAATAGCGGCAACTAACCAGTTAATTAATTAACCCAGTTAATATTACCAAATATGTTTGATATAAATAGTTCATTTTAACAGAGGTCTGGCGCATGATGAATGTGTAGGGATCACATCAAACCATAGAGCTGATAGACGAGCTGAGGCCTGCAGATGAGCCTCCTCCAGGTGCCCAGTGTGGCATCAACGTAGCATCAGAACAGAAGAACATTGACCCACCAGAGGAGCCCGCCGCCCATCAGTGCTCGTCCGGTTTCTAAAAGCTGATTGATCTCAAAACTTTGTCAAGTTGGGCCTTAAAGAACCCAAGTGATTCTGCCTCAATAACATGACTAGATAGCCCGTTCCATACCCTCACATCTCTACGTGTGAAGAAGAGTCTCCTAATAAGTCTCCACTTAATTTCCAGCTGTATCCTCTGGTCCTGTTTTCTGTGCAGTAATGGCTCAAACTGGCTCCCAATTTATTCTGTTGAAGATCTTTTGGCTCTTGCTTGTATTTCATACTTCAGTTTGGAATATGACAAGTCCCTGTCCACACTACATAACTGATCTCGAGAACCGTACTCAAAAACGTTTTTATTAATCCACCAAAGTACCGTTCGTGTTTAGTCAGGCTTAATGCGTACAAAGACGTTTAAAATAGTTTGGTTACAGTTCCCAGCAGCGCAATGGACTGTGGGACTTAATATGACATTATCCCACCATGCACTGTATTTTATGTTTACAATCTGGCAAATTGGAGCCTCCAGATATCAATGCGCCTTGACTTCGTTATCTGATCACGTCGCTTCATGATCCACCATTTTACAACAAACCTCAGAAATTGTATACGGTACAGCAGTATTGATAGTCGTTCTCAGCTCCTTCAGGCGCCTTTTCTGAGTGCTGTATTTGTAATGTCCACGCGCCAAAACATATCAGAAAGCATTTTGGGATATTGGAGGATACACAAAAAATGCAGTTCGGTATTACAGCGTCCACTCTTCTGACAAACCGCACTACCTTATGCGAGCTAATTTAGAACCGGACTCTAGACTACCCCCGAGGTGGTCTCGTCCGGTTCTCGAGTACGGTATTAAACGCTGCGTAGTGTAGACGCTAACCGTGCTTAGCACTTTTAAGCCGGTTTAAAGGCAACCAATACGGTTTAAAGGCGTAGTGTGGACAGGGCCTAAAAAACATCGCAATTGAACTTAAATTTGCTGCTGTTTCCTGGCATGAAATTAGGACCATGACAACATTTTTTTTAATCTACAGTTTACGTACTTGTATCTTGAATGCATCTTGAATTAAAGTATATAAAACAAGCAAATAATCTAAATTGAGGCAGCTTTAAATATGGCTGTTGTTTAATTCATTAATTCTGTAATAATAATAATAATAATAATAATAATAATAATAATATCTCCAACAGTGTTGCTGATAGATTGATAGAGGGTGCAATCATTGATTTTATGTTGTATCGTGTAAAATTAAACATAAGCACAAAACAAAACCTGAAAAAATATCTTAAGTTTAGCCTGGTGAATTAGTATTAATATTATTTTATTTATTTGATTCTGTTTTGGGTTTTTTTTAGACTTGTTTTGCTTACTAAAAACTCAACAAAAGTAAAATACTATTGTAAATTATTTAGTTTTATTAATGCCTGTATTATTGTTGTATTTTATTGAAAAACAATATTATAACACAAATAAAGGAAAATATTTTAGTGATATAACTATACATTGACTAGTTTACTCTCAGAAAAATATTTTGCGTCATCTGCTGTAACGTGTGATGTTAATGGTTATTCACTGCGTTTGTGTGCAGCGTGATTGAACTTGATGTTGTTTTTCATAGAACCGGTTACTCATTAATTATGTAATACTCCCATTTGAAGCCCTCGTGATCTTTCAATATGAATATTTATTTCGTTACCGATTTGCTCACGCTTCACTCCTCCCACTTGGATTTCATGTCCCTTGCCAAAGTTCGCTGTATGGGGCATGGCAACTTCATCAGTGTTTGGTGTGTATTTTGTGACGGTCTGCTTCCTTGTCAGCAGTTTTCGCTTTTCTAGCAGCACAGCAGACATGCCGGGCAAGACCGTGCTACCCAGCACAGAGCAAGCCCTCTCAGGCAGGCCAGACAAAATGGTTGTCTCAGGTAACACATTTTGATAACGAAATAAAATACTAATACTGTAATGACCAGGAATAAAATAGTTGTCCGTTTTATAGCCTGTGTAACCTAGTGTACGGTATGTCTAGGTTCACGCGTGGTGGTGTTTATATAATAGGTTGCATAAACAAGCTATAAAAGTATAGTTTATATTTTGAAATGTACAGATTGTCGTCCAGATCTATGTAAAACATCATAGGCTCAAAATATCCATACGTTTTCTGCTGCTCGAATGTTAACTTGTTCTTCTTAAAGGGCCGGTTTCCTGTTAATTTCGTTGTTTTTATTAGTTTACAAGTGTCTGCTGCCTTAATGCCTGTATTAAAAGCATACTACAATCTTAAAAGTCATCACTTTAGGACCAAAGCTGTAACTATGAATTATAATAGAAAGATATGTGACACTGCAAAGTATTGTTTATTGTGGGAAGTTCAAAATATTGCAGCTTTGGGGGGGGGGACTTTTATTTAGGGACACTAAGATACATAGTGCGGTAAAGTGGGCAGTATGGGCTACACACACTCTCGTTTTCCTTTCCCAGAACATAGCTAACATTTTGGGAGACACTGCACATGTGTGAGGGCTTGTTCATTAGAATATTGCACGTTTAAAGAGAGGTGTCTGTGCCAGTGTGCAGTACTCATTTCCAGCAAAGTTTTTTTTTTTTTCCATCGCCCTCCATGTGACCTACTTGAAAACTAATATATCTGGTATCTTTGCGATGTTTGCCCAGTAGCCTGATATCATAGCCTGACAGAGTGCATGAGATGAACTAAAGCTATTGTTTTGACCTAATCTTTAGAGGAACTTGCTCACTTGCTTGAAAATACATGAACATGATGCAACTATACACTGTTATTCTGTCAGCTGTTGCACTAGTGTAGACAGTATACACAGTGGGGCACTCATCATTTGTTTTCCTACAGTGTAAACACACCCTAAGAGACACTACAGAAAATTCACAGTATAGTGGTTCATAGTATAAATACTACTCCTACAGCTCCAACCCTGCTGTGTCTCCCTTTTCAATGCACGATAGTGCCTTCCCACCAAAACCCTAATTCAATCTTGGGGAGAGCACTAGGATTATGCATGAGTGGATATGTTCAGACCATTGTGCTATCTCTGTTTCGTTGAAAATGTTACCAGGGTTCTATTCTGCTTACACAAGCAGCTCTCAGGGTTACTGTAATTAAACCTCCTCTGGAACCCTGTTTACTGGAAACTAAGAATCCAATCACAATACAAGGAGCATCTAGGTGCAAACGAGGTAGCATTGTGCATCTATCTACAGCGATTGAGCTACTTAGCACTTACATACTGTAAACACAAGTAGATAGGATACAGCTGTTGAAATCGCTCTGTGATCATCTGCTTTCAAAATGCAGAAAGACTTAAATTAAGTGTTGGCAAGTTTAGCATAGCTGCCCTTATAATGGTTGCTCCCATTTGTCTTTAGTGTAATATAGACCATTGTATTGCAAGTTATTGTTTTGGTACATGAAGGTACCTGCAGAAATTCCATGCACTGAAGACC
>JAGXEW010001210.1:0-26167 GCA_030684275.1 Acipenser oxyrinchus oxyrinchus | reverse complement strand
ACTTATTTACTGTTCTAAACTTTGTTAAAAAAACAAACAAAAACTCAGAACATTTGATTTTGAACGGGTGAATTAGGATTAAGCTTTAGAACTAATTTAGAACGGATTATTGGAATGTTAAGGACTGCGGGTCGGGTCGAGTGTTCTCCGTCCGAAATATATATATATATAATTATTATCTGGCTATATTATACCAATCATACTTCTGGTATCCTTGGCGACTTAATTGCTGAGCCTTTTTAATTTAACGTGTTTGCGAATATCATAACAGCGCTTTTGTTTTGAACACGTGATGCATTTCTTTAGAGCCCGCACTGTTTCCAGAAGCGGCTGTGGTGTCCCATATTTAGGACCCATCTGTCTGTTTAAAAACAGCGCGGTTTTATTTTGCAGGACCAGCTCTATTGTTTTAGCGTTTTCTAAAATGCTTTGACAGCTTCTGGCTGCACATCTGGGGTATTAGCAAGCGCGGAGGTGTCCAGGACATCCGTTTGATTCCGCCGTGTCTGCGCAGGAGAACAAAGGCGAATGTAATCAGGGAATGTGTTGGAAGAGACACCCGTGGTCATGTCTGTAAAATTGGGAACAGCGAATGCGCGATTTGAATTAATTCGAGTAGAAAGAGATTCTCGTGGTGGCTTGCGAGTGGAGAATACAGTTCAATACTGCCTTGAGAATCGGTGGAGCAACTCGACTCCAGTTCCATATTCCACTGGAGAACCAATTCTCCGAAAAAATTCAAATGTTTGAGAATGGAGCCCAGTATGAGGAATGGTATGCGAATGAAGTGGGTACCTAATTAACATACCCACCCCCCACGAGGTCGGAGTGAGTATGTTCTGGTTCTGCCTGTTTCAATCAGTCCTGAAGGAGGCGGGCTCCTAATTCAAACAGGCCCTGAGGTTGAAAGGGATAATGAAGCTGAGATAAAGTGTTTGAGTGACTGCGACAACAAAAAGTGCTCTGAATGATTGCAAACAGCATGAAAATATAAGAGGCCGGTCTAAAAGAGAGAGAAAGAGAGATTTGAAGCGCTATACTCTTCAATAACTGACTTGTTTCAATTGTGTTGCAGGATCGAAACACGGACTAACTGAGGAATGAGTGATTCAGAAGATGCAGACATGGACAGGACTCCAAGGAGGAGGAGAAGAAGAAGCAGTAAAGATTTGGACCACCAAATCTGTCAGGAGAGCCATGACAGGTAATCTCATATCTCTTCACTGTGCAGAGGCATGCATGCTCCAGTTTAATAACACACCTGATGACTCCAGTCCAGGTTCACCAGCAGCACCAGCACCTCAATGACTCTCCCAGGAACTGCTGCCCTTTCACTTGGGAGCTATGTTCAGGGTTTGTAATGAATAGTAACATGTCTTGCGTGTTTCCCCTCAACAGCGGGAACAGCGAGGAGGAGACAGAGAGGAGTTCAGACGACGAGGAGCAGGAGAAACTGAGGTTTGTTTTTCAATTTAAAAAATACCCCACAGGTTTACAGCAGAGAATAAGCAGATTGAAATTCTCATTGTGTTTCTACACGTCCCTCCTCACCAATTTATGGTCATGAGACAGCGTGACCTTTCAACTCTGCCTGTGCATGTACAGTACTGTGGGGGCGGGGGGAGTTGAAAGGTCACACTGTCACATGATGTGACTGGAATGAGGAAGGCTGTCTGGCAGGATTCTCTAGGACGAAGTTCAAAGCAGGGTAAAGGCAGATTTAAAATAAGGACTCAATGTTGGAGGAACGAGAACTCAGCACTGCAGAGCTTTATAGAGGTCTATAGGAAAGAGAACTCCACTCTCAACACTGCAGAGCTGTATAGAGGTCTATAGGAAAGAGAGCTCCTCTCTCAACACTGCAGATCTGTATAGAGGTCTATAGGAAAGAGATCTCCACACTGCAGAGCTGTATAGAGGTCTATAGGAAAGAGAACTCCACTCTCAACACTGCAGAGCTGTATAGAGGTCTATAGGAAAGAGAACTCCACTCTCAACACTGCAGAGCTGTATAGAGGTCTATAGGAAAGAGAACTCCACTCTCAACACTGCAGAGCTGTATAGAGGTCTATAGGAAAGAGAGCTCCTCTCTCAACACTGCAGAGCTGTATAGAGGTCTATAGGAAACAGAACTCCCCTTTCAACACTGCAGAGCTGTATAGAGGTCTATAGGAAAGAGAACTCAACACTGCAGAGCTGTATAGAGGTCTATAGGAAAGAGAACTCCACACTGCAGAGCTGTATAGAGGTCTATAGGAAAGAGAACTCCACTCTCAACACTGCAGAGCTGTATAGAGGTCTATAGGAAAGAGAACTCCACTCAACACTGCAGAGTTGTATAGAGGTCTATAGGAAAGAGAACTCCACACTGCAGAGCTGTATAGAGGTCTATAGGAAAGAGAACTCCACACTGCAGAGCTGTATAGAGGTCTATAGGAAAGAGAACTCCACTCTCAACACTGCAGAGCTGTATAGAGGTCTATAGGAAAGAGAACTCCACACTGCAGAGCTGTATAGAGGTCTATTGGAAAGAGAACTCCACCCTCAACACTGCAGAGCTGTATGTCTTTATGATGATGATGATCAAGATGACTTGCTTTTGGGTTTCCGTAGAGCTCTTGTATTGAAGGAAGAAATGAAGATCCAAGAATTTGTTCGGCAGTCTCCAGATCAGCTGAAGGAAATAGACAAGGCTGTGGGGGAACTGAAGAAGATCGCTGACGACATTCGTAATGACAGAGATGCCGTGGTTGTTGTGGCTCCAGCTTTTCTTCTCATTCGAAGAGGAGTACTGTTAGCTGCTTTAGGAGCACTAATAGCTGTTGTAGGAGCAGTGCTGTTGCTATTCACAGAGGGAGGTGTTACAGTGTTTGGAACAGGTGCGGTGCTTTTTATAGTCGGCGCAGGTATTGCCATTATAGCAGCATTAGCCTTGAGAGCTTACAATAAGAAGATAGAGGATATATGTGTAAATGCCAGCAGCAGGAAGGGAGAGCTTGGCAG
The DNA here is from genome assembly GCA_030684275.1 of Acipenser oxyrinchus oxyrinchus. Lineage (NCBI taxonomy): Eukaryota > Metazoa > Chordata > Actinopteri > Acipenseriformes > Acipenseridae > Acipenser > Acipenser oxyrinchus. Next base: position 23,164 of record JAGXEW010001210.1, on the reverse strand, counting down.
ATCTGCCGCCACAGCGATTGAAGCTGTTTTAGAAGTAAAGAAACTCTCCGGATCACTGGACACTGCTGCTGACTCAGATTATGAAAAGGTGTTTGAAATGCTAAAGACAGACTCAGGTCTCAGAGATCTGACAGAGAGGATGGAAGATGCTAGCGGCGCTGAGAAATTAGCAGATAGTCCGATAGATCAAATGGCTGAAACCATTTTTCCAAAGAACCTGGAAGAGTTTTATTCATGGTTTGGTATTATTGTAAGTTTTAATATCCGGGAGCAGAAAACGAGAAGGCGTAAGATCGACGAGTGCGCTGTAAAGCTTGAGCAAAACCTGAAAGCGGTGAGAGAGATTCATGCAGCCATGACAACACGTTTGAATTGAAATCTTTCAGGTGAGTAACGCGTGTTGTGAAAGAGCAAGCGCAGTCGTGTAAATAACAGCTGTTAACTGTCCGGCAGGCACAACTGTGGCGGTTTAAGAGCGTATTAATGAGAATGGGTGTAACAGGAGTGAGGCGCCACTGCGGGGCAAAGACCCCTTCATCTGCGGTTATTAGAGAGACTTGCGGATCAGAGAGTTTCCAATGTAAATAGAGATTTGTGTAGAACCGATTACAAAGCTGGTTCAGAGTGGTTCATTAAAGAAAAAAAATGATCTTGTGATTTTGAAATTTTAATGTCGTGATGACAAGATGAATTACACAGGATCTCGACAAAACAACTGCATTGCATTTAATTACTGTTCTATCTATATAATAACAACATTTGAATTCATTTTGTATGATCGTTGTTCATATCTGTGTACTAAATCAGTGTGTATGTGATTGTTTTGAGCTGTGTTCACAGTAGTGAGTATTTAGGTTCTAGGAACCGTGCAAAAAGGTGCATTGTGTCTATTAGCCCTGGCTATAGGACTACAGCTCCCAGCATGCCTCTGCACCCGTAGCACTGGTGAGGGATGCTGGGAGCTGTAGTTATTATTATTATTATTATTATTATTATTTATTTCTTAGCAGACGCCCTTATCCAGGGCAACTTACAATCGTAAGCAAACACATTTCAAGTGTTACAGTACAAGTAATAATACAATAAGAGCAAGATAAATACAATGACTAGTTCAAGCAAGTACAAGTGTCTACAGCCAACTGAGAATAATGTTCTTATAAACGCATGAATACCTTACTGTAAATGTTTTCATGCCCTACTGTGTCAATAAATACTTTATGGTAGAAATAAAAAAAAAAAGTTTGTCATTTTATTTATTTATTTATTTATTTTTTGAAAAGGCGGGATATGCATTATACCACAACAAATAAATAAAACAGAAACAATAATATATTAGAAATGCAACTGATAGACTCACAATCACTGAAATGAAAACTATGAGCAACTTCAACAGGAATTAAAACATATATATACAGTTTGAAAACAATTGACACTCGCTCGTATTTGGTATAAAGTTGATGCTGTGAAACAGGCGCCATTTTGGCTCTTGAGAGTCGCACCGCGTTGCGAACAACAGGGAAGCTGGAGCCAAAATGGCGGACACAGTGACGCAGTTTCAGAACCTCTAACCCTAACTCTAACTTCTCTCCCGCCCGCTAGAGGTCGCTGGAGACTCTTTTTAGACCGCGGTCTGTGCCGGTGTGAATCCATTCACAAGTTCAGACTGCAGTGTTCGTGCCCGTGCAGTAGAATGGCACGCAGCGGCCTTGTCTGTCACGAGAAATTGAAAACAGAAAGAACGCGCTCATATCAACATGCATTTATTGAAAATAAAATCAGGGTACGAGATGTTACAGACAATGACATTCTGTGCATTGTGTGAAATCTTAAACACACAAAATGCAGTGTTTACAGGACAAGCTTACACTTGGAATAGTGTATTATTATTATTATTATTATTATTATTATTATTATTATTATTTATTTCTTAGCAGACGTCCTTATCCAGGGTGATTTACAGTCGTAAACAAAAATACATTTCAAGAATCACAGTGCAAATAATAATACAATTAAGAGCAAGATAAATACAAGGACTTTGGTTCTAGCAAGTACAAGAATATGACAAAATCCGATTCAATAACGGAGCAGATAACAGTGTCAGTGATAGTTACATCAGGATATGATTAAATACGAAATACTACAGATTCAATAACACTTGTGACAGATTACAGTACTCTAAAGGATTAAATGCAGTAAAATAAGGGGCAGATAAGAGCAAGTATTATTATTATTATTATTTGTTTATTTAGCAGACGCCTTTATCCAAGGCTGACTTACAGAGACTAGGGTGTGTGAGCTATGCATCAGCTGCAGAGTCACTTACAACTACGCCTCACCCAAAGACGGAGCACAAGGAGGTTAAGTGACTTGCTCAGGGTCACACAATGAGTCAGTGGCTGAGGTGGGATTTGAACCGGGACCTTCTGGTTATAAGCCCGCTTTTTAACCACTGGACACACAGCCTCCCTCCTTAAAGAGCATTTAAGGAAGAGTGATAAAGTGTCCAGAGGGAAAAGAGGAGTTTCTACAGGTGCTGTCTGAAGAGGTGAGTCTTGAGGAGGCGCTGGAATGTGGTCAGGGACTGACCACAGTGTACAACGAAATCCAGAACATAAAAGTATATACTGATTTACACACCATGTTCACATGTACAATACAATGTATTACAAATAGTGATTTGATCTCCAGAGAACAGAGGAGCTTTGTCTAAGTAGACAAGATATTGAAGGCAACACAATTCTGTACATTTTACAAACCTTATTGCGATATATTATAAAGACATTTCAGAGGGCTGGATCGCATCAATATCAGGGTCTAGTGCTGTATATTATAAAGACATTTCAGAAGGCTGGATCATCAATATCAGGGTCTAGTGCTGTATATTATAAAGACATTTCAGGAGGGCTGGATCGCATCAATATCAGGGTCTAGCTGTATATTATAAAGACATTTCAGAGGGCTGGATCGCATCAATATCAGGGTCTAGTGCTGTATATTATAAAGACATTTCAGAGGGCTGGATCGCATCAATATCAGGGTCTAGCGCTGTATATTATAAAGACATTTCAGAGGGCTGGATCAGCATCAATATCAGGGTCTAGCTGTATATTATAAAGACATTTCAGAGGGCTGGATCGCATCAATATCAGGGTCTAGCGCTGTATATTATAAAGACATTTCAGAGGGCTGGATCGCATCAATATCAGGGTCTAGTGCTGTATATTATAAAGACATTTCAGAGGGCTGGATCGCATCAATATCAGGGTCTAGTGCTGTATATTATAAAGACATTTCAGAGGGCTGGATCATCAATATCAGGGTCTAGCGCTGTATATTATAAAGACATTTCAGAGGGCTGGATCGCATCAATATCAGGGTCTAGCGCTGTATATTATAAAGACATTTCAGAGGGCCGGATCGCATCACTATCAGGGTCTAGTGCTGTATATTATAAAGACATTTCAGAAGGCTGGATCGCATCAATATCAGGGTCTAGTGCTGTATATTATAAAGACATTTCGGAGGGCTGGATCGCATCGATATCAGGGTCTAGCGCTGTATATTATAAAGACATTTCAGAGGGCTGGATCGCATCAATATCAGGGTCTAGTGCTATACATTATAAGGCTCCACACTGCTCTAGTCTGTATTACACACAGATTCTCTGCAGTCTGATCCACTGCACTTCACAGGAATCCAGTATTAACAATACATGCTTCCATTTCTATCACTCAGAAATGATTCTACATCTCTGCATGAGATCCCGAGAGCCCTGACTGTCGGGTTTTACAGATCTCTAATAAGTGAAATATACACCTTCACGTGTGAGTAGGCTGTTGCCAGGTTTGCTAGATCTGATTCCCCATTTTCCACCCAATTGCAAATCTCTGTCGCTCTTTTGGTTTTTGCATTTTATAAAATTTGATGCTGTTTTAATCCAGTCATAGTTATCCCAGTCGACAAAGTCTGTATCAAGATGTAGCACTTTGAGGGCTGGATTAGTTTCAATTACCGTCAACACGCTAGTAGCTTCTGTCACATCAGAGGACGCAGTAGCAAGCACGGCCATCTCTGCATAAAAATATCCAGTCCATTTAAAAGTGCTTGGCAGACCTCATTGGCTGATGTACCAAGCGCAGTTATTTTATACTGACTTCTGTTCAATATTTTCAATAATCTCTTCTCGTCGATCTCAGGACTGGCAGACATGGCAAGTCCTGCGATTGCTCTAGCCACAGCAAGCCCTCCCAGAGCCAGCAGAGTGGAGGTTCTGAGTGTAAGAGAAGACAGCGCTAGCCCTGCGCACCCTCGACAGCCACAGCGAGCCCTTTGCAATTGCAGCCTGTTCAGCCCTGTCTCTCTCCAGCAGTGTTTGAGACATGTGTTTGAGTTCTCTGAGGCATTCCTCAATCAAGGGCTTCTCTTTTCAAACAGCCGGGCAAACTCCTTCATGGGCTCGAGGATCTCAGCAATCATTTTACTGCAAAGACAGGGTCATAATTGTAAAGTTCGGATGGTCTCCAATGTGTTCAATATTATACTCGTGTATTCTCTCTTGCATATCATCGTATCATGACATCATAAACACATTGTTAAAATAAAATGATTTTTGTCTTGAAACGTGTTGATGGCATCGTGTTTTTCACATGCTTTTGTGTTGCCGCATTGCTGTGTTTAAAACTGATCCCAGTTTTGAATGCTTCAGTTCTTCATGGCCAGTTTACATTTCTGACAATACTGGAATATTTTAAAATCTGCTTTGAGCTGCTTGGAGCTCGTCTAAAGAATGAACAGCCTTCCTCATTCCATTGAAATCATGTGACAGTGTGACCTTTCAACTCCCACAGTACTCTACATGCACAGTTGAAAGGTCACACTGTCTCATGACCATAGATTGGTGAGGAGGGACGTGCAGAAACACAATGAGAATTTCAATCTGCTTATTCTCGACTGTAAACCTGTGAGGGGAGGGTATTATTTTTGTTTTTAAATTGAAAAACAAACCTCTTCAGTTTCTCCCTCCTCCCTAATCTGTCTCTCCTCCATCACTCTCTTCAGTTCCTCCACCTCCCTCATCAGTCTCTCCAGTTGCTCCTCGCTGTTCTTGCTGTTGAGGTGAAACACGCGTGTAAATAATCATCATCACAGTCATGTTACTATTCATTACAAACCCTGAACACAGCTCCCAAGTGAAAGGGCAGCAGTTCCTGGGAGTCATTGAGGTGCTGGTGCTGCTGGTGAACCTGGACTGGAGTCATCAGGTGTGTTATTAAACTGGAGCATGCATGCCTCCACACAGTGAAGAGACATGAGATTACCTGGCAGAGTCTCCTGACAGAGCAGGTGGGCCCAAATTTTTTTTTCTTCTTCTCTTTGGATTCTTGTCCATGTCTCTCTCTCTCTTCTGAATCACTCGTTCCTCACTCAGCTGCTGTTTCTGCAACGGAATTGAAACAAGTCAATTATTAGAGTATAGAGCTTCAAAATGCCATTTTTTTCTCTGACTCCCTCTCTCTTTCTTTGCCTTCATTCCGAACGCTTCTCATTATCACAATTAGTCTGCTATTTATTTATTTATTTATTTATTTTGCATTTAATAACGAACCAATCCAAACACCATGAATATATCATACATTCTGTAAAATAGCGCCTGTATGATTGCAATCCATTTTCACATAGCGATTAACCCAAGTGACGGTGCTGCTGTCCACAGAGCTGCGTGTTTGTAATCGATAAACAGGCTCTGCTTTTCCACTAACTGTAACTGCCTTTGTGTGTCCCTGCTGATAATGTAGACTTTGTAACAGATCTGGATATAGTTTTATGATACAAAGCTGTAGTTTTATCATACAGGGCGCGGTAGACAGTTCAACATGAATTAAATAAACACAACTAACCAGATCTTACATTAACATTCACATAATGAGTTCTAGATTCCTTTAATGAAGTTAGTTTTGTAACACAGTTCTATGGCATAAATACGTATTTAATTCGCATGCAATAACTATTGTCTTTTCTTATTAAGTCAGGCTTTAGATTTGCCTGTAGTTTAGAGAAAGGAGAAAGGTGTGGTTTCTTTTAAAACGCGGATGTTAAGATTATTAATGTGTAAATATAAACACGACGCTGCTGTGAGCGACTCCAGTGAGAAACGATGAAGATCCGATTTCATAAGAACGATTTTCGAGGGTTCGGCTCTGAATCGCGGGCCGGGTTCAGTTAGAAAATCCGGGTCCGAGTTCAGTTCTTGTTTCAGACCCCGACAGAGATTCAGCAGTGACCAGACAGGCTTTTTATAAACTTACAACCAACTCAACTGATGATGATGATGATGATGATGATGATGATGATGATGATGATGATGATGATGATGATGATGATGATGATGATGATGATGATGATGATGATTTTAGGCGTTACTAGCAGTATTGTGAGTGAATACAAACATTTCCATATGGACTGTGAGCCAAACAAGACAAACCTGCTCGAATAACAAGAATTGAACGCTTCAGATAAACCGGAAGCAGCCACAATCACAATAAACCAGTTTCCTGCATAAGAATAAGCAGCGTGACACGTGACGGGCGTTTTTTAGTTTTTGTAAATAATGTTTCTATTTAACTTTACCTTTAAAAGCGCTGAAGTCTCTCCAGTCTCTTTTTCCCCTCATGTCGCAGTTCTCTGTTGCAGTAGACTTTGTTCCGTACACAGTATAGTTAACTGAGAGTCTTATGATACATTAGAAACTCATTCGGTCGCCAATCAGCTTCCAGCCCCAGCGGGATCTGTCATCAGATAGTGGAAAATGATTCAGTCGCATCAGCCAATCAGCTTCCAGCCCCAGCGGCTTCTGTCATCAGACAGTGGAAAATGATTCAGTCGCATCAGCCAATCAGCTTCCAGCCCCAGCGGCTCTGTCATCAGACAGTGGAAAATGATTCGGTCGCATCAGCCAATCAGCTTCCAGCCCCAGCGGCTTCTGTCATCAGACAGTGGAAAATGATTCGTCGCATCAGCCAATCAGCTTCCAGCCCCAGCGGGATCTGTCATCAGACAGTGGAAAATGATTCGGTCGCATCAGCCAATCAGCTTCCAGCCCCAGCGGATCTGTCATCAGATAGTGGAAAATGATTCGGTCGCATCAGCCAATCAGCTTCCAGCCCCAGCGGGATCTGTCATCAGATAGTGGAAAATGATTCGGTCGCATCAGCCAATCAGCTTCCAGCCCCAGCGGGCTCCTGTCATCAGACAGTGGAAAATGATTCGGTCGCATCAGCCAATCAGCTTCCAGCCCCAGCGGCTTCTGTCATCAGACAGTGGAAAATGATTCGGTCGCATCAGCCAATCAGCTTCCAGGAGCTGTAATCAGTCAGGTACAGCTTGTGTGTGTTTTATGAAGCAGCGCGGCGCTTCTCAGCGAGCGTGAGTGTAAATCTCTTACCGGTACCTACTCTAGACAGCTCTGTTTCATTCAAACTGAACTACAGGACAGTCAGGGAGCCAAGGCATTCACACGGGAGATTGCATATACAGTTTTACAAACAGGTGCTTTGGCAGCTCAAAACAGGAATCAGAAATATATTCACAAACCTTTAACTGATGAATGTGTTCTGTTCTTATTAATAAATTTTAATATTCACTAAACCGCTAGGACGATGATTTTTGGCAGCGGTTTCAAGCAGTTTCGTGAATATAAAACGGTGTTGTAACTTGTTGTTACTCAGTAGTCAAGCGGACGTGTGCTGAGAATTTTGTCCCCTTGTAATATTTCGCGGACTCTCCTGGTCAGTACGGACCCCCAGTTTGAGAACCAGTGTCCCAAACGAGGTGTACTCGCATTGCTGTACGAATGACAAAAGAGCCGTGAAAATGTCAAAAAAACAAGAGAAGATGCATTTAATAGCACATAATAACAAAGCAAGTAGGTCCGCATAGAGAGAACACCAGTAAAGTTCTGCAGCGTCTCCTCTTTCATCCGGGTTCCATGCAGTCAGCGCTGCGGAAGTGCTGTCCAATCCTTTCGCACACCCTCCACAGTTTCAATAGCAAAGGTTTTGGTCCACTGTATAATTGTGCACACGACTACTGGCCACGATTGCCTTCGTATGGACGTGCTGGAGAAATGAAGCTCTTACAGGTTACATCTGGAATCTGGAATCAGCATTTCTGATTCGATTTACACCTAGTCTTCAATACACTCGGTCCTGTAAACGCATGCGTATGTTTTCTGTGTGAATTTTAAAACAAGGACCAATATCCTGGAACGCAGCTTCATTCATTGTTGGATGGGGGTGGAAAATTGGATTATGCGTGTGAATGTAGTTGAAGAAAATGGGAAAATATTCTAATGCCATTCAGCCTTAGTATTTACTGTCGTGCATCAATACAGTTCCACCCGTAATTTTCTAAAGTTCCAGAAAATGGGGTGGGGTGGGGTGGGAGTGGGGGTGGGGAGTATGTTAATTAGGTACCCACTTCATTTGCATACCATTCCTCATCCTGCCGGGATCGGGGTTTTGCGACTGTTCTCATCCTTCCTGGCCAGTTTTAATTGTTGCTCGGAACACGATATAGTCAGAAAGTTAAAATCCCGCCACAAAAGAGCCCCCCCACCCCTTCTAGAATGGGCAGCAGTGTGGAGGAGTGGTTAGGGCTCTGGACTCTTGACCGGAGGGTCGTGGGTTCAATCCCAGGTGGGGGGACACTGCTGCTGTACCCTTGAGCAAGGTACTTTACCTAGATTGCTCCAGTAAAAACCCAACTGTAGAAATGGGGAATTGTATGTAAAAAATAATGTGATATCTTGTAACAATTGTAAGTCGCCCCGGATAAGGGCGTCTGCCAAGAAATAAATACATACATTCGAAAGAGGGGCCAATCTCTCCACACTGATGATAAAGGACGGAGTCTTCTGTGACCCAATACCAGTGCAGAAACTAAATACAGGCTAAACATGTGCTGTGTCAGTATTTATTATACCGTCAGGTGCATTGTGCACAAAGAAACAACAAACGAACACGCACAACCTCAAATTCAAAACTGTAAAAAAAAAAAAAAAAAAAAAAAATTAAATCTGGATAGCAAGAAACACTGAAAACACACACAGCGCAGACACCCCGTATGCGATTAATATCATTTTATTCATCTTCTTTCAAAAGCACAGAGGTTGCGTTTGGTACAGAATAGAGACTCAGATAATACAGGATTATGTCAAAAATAACAGGAAAGGATAGAAAACACAGCAGCTGCAATTTCATTATCTCTCAATTCATATGAAGCTTCAATGGATTAGTATATATAAGCGTCTTTTACGTATCATAGCGGTTTATGTTGTGCGCTGTAATTAGTTCATTTTACACCTTCATGTCTGAATAGACGCCTTCCAGATTTTTCAGATCTCCTTTTACATTTTCCACCAGCTCTCGAATCTCTTTCGCTCTTTCAGTTTTACACCCTTTATGAATGTCAATGGAGTTTTTAGTGATGTCATAGACATCCCAAATCAGAAAGGCTCCGGCAAAAACACCTCCAGCTATTCTTAAAGCTTTAGAAGCGACTACAGGAGCGGCTTCAGAAATCACGCCGGTTATAGCGCCAGCGCCGTCAATTCCTCTGAACTAAATCTGCACACTTGACTCGCTTCAGCTACTGCAGCTTTGAGGACTGGCTTAGCCTTCAGTGTCTGTACCAGGCGAGTAATTTTACACACAGCATAGGATGTAGTACCAATTTGTTTACCGGTTGTAAAAGCAAGCTTGTACTTTTCCATTTGATTTTCATCGTATTTAGAAAGCGCTATACATGCATTTTTGCCTAAAGTGCTAAGTGCTGTCATTTGTTTTGGATTTTGTTTAATATGCGATCAACCGTTTTATTGCCGTTTTATCTTTGACATACTTTGTTATTGTAGTGCCAACGTTGGTGGCTCCGCCAGCCACCCCAACACCAATCCCTACAGCAGACACTATAGCGGAGGCTCCAAAAGTAACAGGAGACAGAGCCAGCCCTACAATGGTGAGAATCCCCGACCGCACTAACACAGCTCCCTGTAGTCTTAGCGATGGCACAGTCCATGTTGACCTTGTCCAGCTGGTCAGCGATCCCAAGGAGTTCTTTGATGTATTTTTCTATCTTTGGCTTCTTTTTTTCAAACCGCTTGATAAATTCCCTCAACCTCCTGACAGTCACTGCTGATTTCTTTAATCTTACGTCTGTAAAGACAGGACAATAATAATAATAATAATAATAATAATAATAATAATAATAATAATAATAATAATAATGAGGATGGTGATAATCATAATAATAATAACTATACAATTGCGACAGTTTTGCTTTAAAAAAACCTGCCAGGAAATGGTTGATTTCTTTGAACGACACCCAGGATGAACCTTGGACCGAGAGAACCACAGAACGCCGCTGTGTACGTGTGAAGACAGCGGCTCACAGTGTTGGGTCACGTGATCGCAGTGTGGCGGGTATCTTCGGGCACAGGTCAAAGTGAAGGCTTCTGTTAGAGTTTCTCTCAAGTTGTTGCTGAAATGCTTCCTGGGGCTAGCAGCGGGTTGCAAACTGATACAAGCCCCGCTCACAGGGGTGCCTAAGAGTGAAGAGTGAAGGAGGGCGTACCTGCTCTCCTCCACAGCCAGCTCTCCTGTCTGATCACATGGACTTTTCTGTTTTATTTCCAGTAATGTTCTCTGTTCTATTCCCCATGTTTCAGCCTTTTGAAATACAGTATTAAAGAAACAGTGATGTATATACAGTACTGTGCAAAAGTTTTAGGCAGGTGTGAAAAATGCTGTAAAGTAAGAATGCTTTCAAAAATAGACATGTTAATAGATTATATTTATCAATTAACTAAATGCAAAGTGAATGAACAGAAGAAAAATCTAAATCAAATCCATATTTGGTGTGACAACCCTTTGCCTTCAAAACAGCATCAATTCTTCTAGGTACACTTGCACAAAGTCAGGGATTTTGTAGGCATATAGTCAGGTGTATGATTAAACAATTATACCAAACAGGTGCTAATGATTATCAATTCAATATGTAGGTTGAAACACAATCATTAACTAAAACAGAAACAGCTGTGTTGGAGGAATAAAACTGGGTGAGGAACAGCCAAACTCAGCTAACAAGGTGAGGTTGCTGAAGACAGTTTACTGTCAAAAGTCATACACCATGGCAAGACTGAGCACAGCAACAAGACTCAAGGTAGTTATACTGCATCAGCAAGGTCTCTCCCAGGCAGAAATTTCAAGGCAGACAGGGGTTTCCAGATGTGCTGTCCAAGCTCTTTTGAAGAAGCACAAAGAAACGGGCAACGTTGAGGACCGTGAGACGGAGTGGTCGGCCAAGGAAACTTACTGCAGCAGATGAAAGACACATCATGCTTACTTCCCTTCGCATCGGAAGATGTCCAGCAGTGCCACCAGCTCAGAACTGGCAGAAAACAGTGGGACCCTGGTACACCCATCTACTGTCCAGAGAAGTCTGGTCAGAAGTGGCCTTCATGGAAGACTTCGCGCCAAAAGCCATATTTCCGGCGTGGAAACAAGGCCAAGCGACTCAACTCTGCACGAAAACACAGGAACTGGGGTGCAGAAAAATGGCAGCAGGTGCTCTGGACTGATGAGTCAAAATTTGAAATATTTGGCTGCAGCAGAAGGCAGTTTGTTCGCGAAGGGCTGGAGAGCGCATAACGAATGAGTGTCTGCAGGCAACAGTGAAGCATGGTGGAGGTTCCTTGCAAGTTTGGGGCTGCATTTCTGCAAATGGAGTTGGGGATTTGGTCAGAATTAATGGTCTCCTCAATGCTGAGAAGTACAGGCAGATACTTATCCATCATGCAATACCATCAGGGAGGCATCTGATTGGCCCCTAATTTATTCTGCAGCATGACAACGACCCCAAACATACAGCGAAAGTCATTAAGAACTATCTTCAAGCGTAAAGAAGAACAAGGAGTCCTGGAAGTGATGGTATGGCCCCACAGAGCCCTGATCTCAACATCATCGAGTCTGTCTGGGATTACATGAAGACAGAGAAGCAACTGAGGCTGCCTAAATCCACAGAAGAACTGTGGTTAGTTCTGCAAGATGTTTGGGCCAACCTACCTGCCGAGTTCCTTCAAAAACTGTGTGCAAGTGTACCTACAAGAATTGATGCTTGATGCTGTTTTGAAGGCAAAGGGTGGTCACACCAAATATGGATTTGATTTAGATTTTTCTTCTGTTTTCTCACTTTGTATTTAGTTAATTGATAAATATAATCTATTAACATGTCTACTTTTGAAAGCATTCTTACTTTACAGCATTTTTTACACCTGCCTAAAACTTTTGCACAGTACTGTATATATATATATTAAAATGGAGGGAGAGGTGAAAGTAAACTGCATCATCAATATGCCCAAAGGGTAAAAACAACGTGGCACTGAAAAGGGCAGCTGGGATTGAGAGAATCCTGGAGCACTGCCACCCGAGGTGTAATGATCCATTGTGCTGTAGCTCGGAATCAAAGGGAGTGGTTCTGCATCATTAAAGGCTACATATGGATATTTTTATTTTATTGTGTTACACTTTCCCTTTTGTCGCTACAACTGTTTACGTGAGGTGTGTGTGTATTGTTTTAATTTTTTTTACATTTTGACCCGTTTTTAACCCATGTACCCGCATGGACCTCTCAGAACTACATTTCCCATCATCCTCCTGCTCACTGGCAAATCCATCTCAGTTACATATGTGAGCAGGAGGATGATGGGAAATGTAGTTCTGAGAGGTCCATGCAGGTACATGGGAAGCCATCTTGAGGCAGGGAATGCAATTTAAAAGTTTAAAAGAGTGATCAAAATGTAAAACAAAAATTAAAATAATACACACACCCTCACGTAAACAGCTGTAGCAACACATGGGAACATGTAACACAATAAGATAAAAAGGTCCTGATGTAGCCTTTAATATGGGCAGAGGTTAAAAGAGGCTAATCTTCACTGGAGACCACCTGTAATGGAACTTTATTAGAATCGTAGAATACAGCTGCGTACCAGCTCTGAAGACCGGTGCCAAAGCGTGTGGTCTGTAGGCGTGATGTGGAGACAGGTTAAAACAATACAGCGGTGAACGGACAGCACTAAGAGAAAAACTAAGAAAACCAAAGAATAAAGCGGGTGTACAACGCGTTTGAAAACTCAGAGTGAAGGGTTCCGTTAGATTTTGCTTCAGTAGTTTCCAGGGAGTTACGGTTTCATATTAATCTGGAGCTGCAAAATAATACTCATAATAATAATAATAATAATAATAATAATAAAGTCATTACGCTGATCCGGTTTGCTGTTTTCCGCACCCATGTCTGTAGTCCGTAGCTCTCTCTTTTCTCAGCTTGCTGTTTCGGCTCCTCCTGTTCTGCTCTCTTTCAGAAAGGATCTGTGGCACCAAATGCAGGTCAAATAAGGTTCGAATACAGGCTGTGTTATATCACGTTTACAGTAACGAGGAATACCTTGTGTGGGACCCCTTCACATTTTCTGGAAGAGTAAGTAGCGGGTTGTGAAAGATACAGATGTGACAGGATCAGCGTCAGGAACGAGACTGGAAGGCTTGGAAGCTGCGGTCTAAGCGCTGTTTCAGCCTGTTTATGAATTAAACACAAATCAAACAGGGCACAAAAAGGCCACAATAAAGATTTTGAACCAAACTACCGTGAAAACTTAAAATAATTGCTGGGTCTCAAATAATAAGCCTGTCTCTAATACGCGCGGGTTTGCTGGCAAATATTGTAAATAAACGCTGGGCGTGTTTAATTGAACAACAAGCTTTCCAGCTGTCAGGATGGACAGTGGCATTCACCAACTCTCTCTCACCCAAAAACAAAGGATTTGTCCTTCCTTTATATATTATTATTTATTTCTTAGCAGACTCCCTTATCCAGGGCAACTTGCAATTGTTACAAGATATCACATTATTTTTACCTTCAATTCCCCATTTATACAGTTGGGTTTTACTGGAGCAATCTAGGTAAAGTACCTTGCTCAAGGGTACAGCAGCAGTGTCCACCACCTGGGATTGAACCCACGACCCTCGGTCAAGAGTCCAGAGTTCTAACCACTACTCCATACTGCTATACAGCTGGCCATTCTCCAATTAGCACTCAATTACCTAATTGGGGAATGGCCACACCTATGATTGCTAGCAGGGACAGATTTAACCCCATCCCTGCCAAACATAGCCCTATTCACAATCATTATATATCCCCATGTGATGGGCATTACAGTGTTAATACATGCTTACTTCTTTAACAAAGCTTACTGTTTGTTCTCTCACTGGTGCAGCACTGGTAATTCCTGCTTAACAGCTTTCTTTGATATCCTGACATCAAGGAATGTACATTTTAATCTTAATTTCGTTTTCGTTTTGTGGAATTCCTTTACAGTTTTGTCGATTTAAAAAAAAGATCTATTCTTTTAGTTTAACCTGATTGATATTTTTAAGATTATGGAAATAACTGAATAGCCATGATAATCCACAGACTTGCAGTACTGTTAACTACATCTTAACAAAATTGAGTCATTATCAGTAGTTGATGAAGGAAACTACAGTTAGTTCAGTGGAAATAATTTTTAGGCATTACAATTTATGTTTCTTTGACTAGACTGTTTGTTCAGGTATTTTGGGCAGAAAAAAGTCTCTGAAAAAACAGAAATGTAAAGGGTTAAAGTGCAGCTGTACTTGTGTAATCTCACGGGACAAGAATGACTCACCTGGAGTAAAATTCTTTCCTTTTTCTGTAACGGATCTTACTTTATATTTTAAGCATGATATAGACATTGTATGTGTAAAAACAAAACAAGCAAAAACAAACAAAACAATGACAATGACAATGCAAGCAGCAAAAAGTATGGGGAGTCTAGGGTGATCGTGAACTTTTTCACTCCTGTACATTTTGTCTTGCACTTTTGGGCACTTTAAGCCTGGACTTCTGTATAAAATAAATTTAGCATTTTAGGAAATTCTTTTTGCTGCCATATTAATAGCGATCAGTGTGTGGATCTAGTACCTGTCGACAATTGAACAGCCAGTGGTGATCACCATACTACCTGGTGGATGTGATCTTCTAAAGCATTGTAAATAAATACATCTAATCTACTGACCCAATAAATAACGGAAGAAAGAAATTCTTCTTATTATTATTATTTATTATTATTATTATTATTATTATTATTATTATTATTATTATTATTATTATTATTATTATTATTATTTATAATTGTAATGAGCATTATTATTAATGTAATGGTCACATTACCTTGTAAATGAGTGCAATTCAGAGTCGTCTGTCCTGTGTCTGGTCTGTGCTGTTCTACTGGAAAAACGAAAGTGCAACCTACCTTCCTGTTGTTTATCTGTATCACGATTTCAGGTGTGTATGCCACACCTTGCTCCTTCAATGTGCGTTTCTTATCGTTTTAACATCTTCTTCAGAATAAATACAGTAACTCACCTGGATCTGGTGCTGAACTGCCTTTACCTGTCGTTGAGCTCCTTTGAGCTTGTCTTAGGGAATCAAATCCAAACGACAGAATGACCGGTGAATTTATAACCATCCTTTCTGCTCCACCGTTGTGATATATAAACTTCGCCCTGAAAGCACACAGAGGAGAGCAGCTGTGTTTAATTCACTTTCGGAGCAGAAAAGACCAATTTGGGGGCTTGTCCGGGATATTCAGCCTCTTCCTCATTCTTGGAATAACTACAGGATGGATCAGGGTTACCCTCTATTCTAATAACTACAGGATGGATCAGGGGTACCCTTCTATTAGAATAACTACAGGATGGATCAGGGGTACCCTCTATTAGAATAACTACAGGATGGATCAGGGGTTACCCTCTATTCTAATAACTACAGGATGGATCAGGGGGTACCCTTCTATTAGAATAACTACAGGATGGATCAGGGGTACCCCTCTATTAGAATAACTACAGGATGGATCAGGGGTACCCTCTATTAGAATAACTACAGGATGGATCAGGGGTACCCTCTATTCTAATAACTACAGGATGGATCAGGGGTACCCCTCTATTAGAATAACTACAGGATGGATCAGGGGGTACCCCTATATTAGAATAACTACAGGATGGATCAGGGGGTACCCTCTATTAGAATAACTACAGGATGGATCAGGGGTGCCCTCTATTAGAATAACTACAGGATGGATCGGGGGTACCCCTCTATTAGAATAACTACAGGATGGATCAGGGGTACCCCTCTATTAGAATAACTACAGGATGGATCAGGGGTACCCCTCTATTCTAATAACTACAGGATGGATCAGGGGTACCCTCTATTAGAATAACTACAGGATGGATCAGGGGTACCCCTATATTAGAATAACTACAGGATGGATCAGGGGTACCCCTCTATTAGAATAACTACAGGATGGATCAGGGGTACCCCTCTATTAGAATAACTACAGGATGGATCAGGGGTACCCCTCTATTAGAATAACTACAGGATGGATCAGGGGTACCCCTCTATTAGAATAACTACAGGATGGATCAGGGGTACCCCTCTATTAGAATAACTACAGGATGGATCAGGGGGTACCCTCTATTCTAATAACTACAGGATGGATCAGGGGTACCCCTCTATTAGAATAACTACAGGATGGATTAGGGTACCCCTCTATTAGAATAACCACAGCATCATTGAGGGGGTTCCCTAGATGTATAGGGCTGGCTCTGTCTCCTGTTACTTTTGGAGCCTCCGCTATAGTGTCTGCTGTAGGGATTGGTGTTGGGGTGGCTGGCGGAGCCACCAACGTTGGCACTACAATAACAAAGTATGTCAAAGATAAAACGGCAATAAAACGGTTGATCGCATATTAAACAAAATCCAAAACAAATGACAGCACTTAGCACTTTAGGCAAAAATGCATGTATAGCGCTTTCTAAATACGATGAAAATCAAATGGAAAAGTACAAGCTTGCTTTTTACAACCGGTAAACAAATTGGTACTACATCCTATGCTGTGTGTAAAATTACTCGCCTTGTACAGTCACTGACGGCTAAGCCAGTCCTCAAAGCTGCAGTAGCTGAAGCGAGTCAAGTGTGCAGATTTAGTTCAGAGGAATTGACGGCGCTGGCGCTATAACCGGCGTGATTTCTGAAGCCGCTCCTGTAGTCGCTTCTAAAGCTTTAAGAATAGCTGGAGGTGTTTTGCCGGAGCCTTTCTGATTTGGGATGTCTATGACATCACTAAAAACTCCATTGACATTCATAAAGGGTGTAAAACTGAAAGAGCGAAAGAGATTCGAGAGCTGGTGGAAAATGTAAAAGGAGATCTGAAAAAATCTGGAAGGCGTCTATTCAGACATGAAGGTGTAAAATGAACTAATTACAGCGCACAACATAAACCGCTATGATACGTAAAGACGCTTATATATACTAATCCATTGAAGCTCACGTTAACTGACTATCTCTTCTATGAATTGAGAGATAATGAAATTGCAGCTGCTGTGTTTCCTTTCCTTTCCTGTTATTTTTGACATAATCCTGTATTATCTGAGGCTCTATTCTGTACGAAACGCAACCTCTGTGCTTTTGAAGAAGATGAATAAAATGATATTAATCGCATACGGGGTGTGTGCGCTGTGTGTGTTTTCAGTTTTCTTGCTTTCCAGATTTAATTTTTTTTTTTTTTTTTTTACAGTTTTGAATTTGAGGTTGTGCGTGTTCGTTTGTTGTTTCTTTGTGCACAATGCACCTGACGGTAGAATACAAACTGACACAGCACATGTTTAGCCTGTATTTAGTTTCTGCACTGGTACTGGGTGCTCATCATAGTCACAGGAGACTCCGTCCTTTATCATCAGTGTGGAGAGATTGGCCCCTCTTTCGAATGTATGTATGTATTTATTTCTTGGCAGACGCCCTTATCCAGGGTGACACACAGACACACAGATTTTTTTTCTGTCTGTTATTTAGATGTAGTGATTTTATAAAACGTTTCTAAGTGTTCTGTGTATCTTATAAGACGTTTCTAGGTGTTCTGTGTCTCTATAAGACGTTTCTAAGTGTTCTGTGTATCTTATCAGACGTTTCTAAGTGTTCTGTGTCTCCACAAGACGTTTCTAAGTGTTCTGTGTATCTTATCAGACGTTTCTAAGTGTTCTGTGTCTCCACAAGACGTTTCTAAGTGTTCTGTGTATCTTATCAGACGTTTCTAAGTGTTCTGTGTCTCCACAAGACGTTTCTAAGTGTTCTGTGTATCTTATCAGACGTTTCTAAGTGTTCTGTGTCTCCACAAGACGTTTCTATTATTATTATTTCTTAGCAGACGCCCTTATCCAGGGCAACTTACAATTGTTATTATTATTTTGATTTCCATTACATGAGAGATGATGTTAAAACTTCATGCTGATTTGAACTTGGCTCTCACCAAGATAAGCACCGACTGAGACGTAGCTTCACAGTAAACTAATGTGATCCATATGTGTCTTCATCCATTTGCGCTTCCTTCCATATGATGATGTAGATATCCTTCTGTCTGGTGTTGATGGCTGAAGTGTAATGCTGGCTCCAGGGATCAGCTTATTTTGCCTCCCTAGCGCATCAGCACACACAACGGCTGCGATGCTGGCTCCGGGGATCAACCATAGTCGCGGTCTCCCAGCGCATCAGCATGACAACCGTCTGGATTGAGCTAAGTAGGGTACATCTCTGGGGTCTTCAAGTGGGCACCTTCCATCCTCGGTGTTTCGTCGACTAGCCCACGACACCTCAAGAGGGCTCGGCGGTGATTCTGGCGTCCCAGCATCACCCCCTCCGTCCCCCACTCAACTCAGCCCAGCTTACTTACCTGTACATCAGCCTTTCTTTCTTTCTATTGTGCTTGAGATCCCCAGCCAGAATCTTTCCGTCTCAACCACAGCCAGTTGCTGCTCCTCTCTGCTGCTTCAGATAAGTTCTTCACTGTGCGGCGCAACTCTTGGCCATTGAATCCGACATCTCTGAGAAACCGGGTTGTAGAGTGTGCCACAAATCCTCGACATCCCACTTCCACTGGGTAAACCCAGACTCTCCATCCTCGCTGTTCGCTTCAGTGGCTAGTTGAGCATACCGCAGTTTCTTCCTCTCATCGCCTCATCTACAGCATCCTCCCATGGCACTGTTAACTCTACCAGGTGAACAAGGCGTGCTGATCCAGACCACAAGACAATATCTGGTCGAAGGTTTGTGGTGGCAATCTCAGGTGGAAAAATAAGCCGTTGACCAACATCTGCCAGCATTTTCCAGTCTCTAGCAGCTTCCAGTTGTCCTGGGCGAGGATTGGTTTTAACACCTTTTCTTGGTGGTTTGCTCTCCTGGGCGGAGGAATGTTGTCTTTTGTGTGTAATGTTTTGATGGAACAGGTGGCAACTTATTGGTCATGTTACGCTTGTCTTCCAATGCTAAGGCCAAACATCGCAGCACCTGGTCATGGCGCCAAGTAAACCGTCCTTGGCTAAGAGCCACCTTACATCCTGTCAAAATGTGCCTTAATGTTGCAGGTGATGAACACAAAGGACATGAGGGATCCTCTCCTACCCAGAGGTTTAGGTTCTGTGGTGATGGGAGAACATCATATGTTGACCTTATAAGGAAACTGATCCTGCTCTGTTCCATTGACCATAGGTCTTGCCAGCCAATCTTGCGTTGTTCCACACTCTCCCATCTCATCCATTCTCCCTGCTTGCCCTGGGAAATGGCCTTTATACACCTCATCCTCTCCTCCTGCTTTTGCACCTCGTTGACTACAAGCTTCCTCCGTTGCGCTGGGGCTGCCTTGTGCCATGTAGGAGGAGCTGAACTGAGACCAAGACCCCTCTTCCATGCTGAACTTGCCCCATGATATCACCAATTGAAGGGCAGCCTTTGCATCCTCCACAGCTTTCTTTGCCACCCACTTTCTTCCAGTTTTCAACACAGGTGCTGCCTCCCTTACGCATTTGTCGGCGTGACTCTACTAATGTCATTTCCAGTCGGACCTTGGCGCACTTAAACTCCTCGGTTAGAGCGGAGACAGGTAGCTGCAGTATTCCTTTACCATAAAGTCCCACTCTGCTGAGGCAGCGTGGAACTCCCAACCATTTCCTGATGTGTGAACTGATTAAAGCTTCCAGCTTCTCTACTGTTGTCAAAGAAACCTCGTACACAGTCAGTGGCCACAGCAACCTTGGCAGTAGGCCAAACTGAAAGCACCAGAGTTTTAATTTGCCTGGTAAAGCTGCTGTCTATGCTCTTCAACCCTTCCACAGCTTGTTGTCTAACTTCTCCCACACGAACTGTGTCCTTTAGATCCCGTCGTACCATCTCCCAAGGCTCTTCACTGGCTTCTCAGACACTGTTGGTATTGCCTCACCATTAATGAAGAACGTTTTATCTACTACTTTACCTTTAATTATAGAGATGCTCCTTGATTTAGTGGGCTTGAATTGCATTCGTGCCCATTCAATGTTATTGGTTAATTTGCCCAATAACCCGATTAGTGCAGGCTACTGTTGTAGTCATGGTTGTCATGTCATCCATGTATGCTTGAATTGGTGGTAGTCGCATTCCAGAAGCCAAGCTCTCCTCCCACTACCCATTTTGATGCCCTAATGATTACTTCCATTGCCATGGTAAAAGCCAGTGGAGAAATGGTGCATCCTGCCATTATTCCAACTTCTAGGCATTGCCATGTAGTGCTGAATTCTGAAGTTGAAAAACTAAATTGCAAATCTCCAAAGTAGGCTTTCACTAGATTTGTTATTGTCATTGGTACACTGAAAAAATCAAATGCTGCCCAAAGAAGTTCATGTGGCACTGAACCATATGCATTAGCCAAATCCAGGAATGTCACATGGAGCTCCTTCCTCTCCTTTTTAGCTGATTGAATTTGTTGCCAGATCACATTGATGTGTTCTAAGCATCCTGGGAAACCTGGAATGCCCGCTTTTGTATTGAAGTGTCAATGAAGCAGTTCTTTAATAGGTAAGTTGACAATCTCTGAGCAATAATGCTGAAGAAAATCTTGCCTTCTACGTTTAATAGGGAAATAGGGCGAAACTGACTGATGCTGCTAGAATCTTTTTCTTTAGGTATAAAGACTCCACCTGCTCGGCGCCATGCTCTTGGTACAACCTGTTTTTCCATGCTACTTTCATCAGTTTCCACAGGATTCGTAGAACTCCTGAAGCACTCTTGTACACTCTGTACGGAACTCCATTAGGCCCTGGAGATGATGAAGCCCTTGCTTTTTCACAGCTTGCTCTACTTCTTTCCACTTAGGTGCACAGTCCTCCATTTGGTATTCTGGTGGATTGATAGGTGGGATGTCTGAAGGAATTGACATAGGCTCCTGCCTTTTTGAATCTGTATCGTTTCCTCCAAATATCTCTCCAGCTCAAACTTAGATGCTTTTAGTGTGCCATTCTTCTCACTGGTGAATAACTTCTTTACAAATTTGAATGGGTCTTTATAAAAGTTAGTTCTCACATGCTCCTTCTTTTTGTAGCGTTTCCGTAGGCGCTCAGCTCTGCGCAATGTTGCAAGCTTATGTTTTATGACCCTTTGTAAGAGATTGAGTCCCTCCTTCTGACTTTCTTCTGCTCTTCTCCATTGCTTCCTCAGCTGTCTCCTTTCTCTAACTAAGCGTTCAATCTCCTGCTGCCGTCTAGACTTTCCAGGAATAGTTTGTACTTTTTCCTTCCTTTTTCAACTCCAAACCTCTCGCTTCCATATCGTAGATGATGTCCCCAAATTTATCCAGTTTCTTTTCAACTGTTCCACTTAACCTTAACCAATTGTTACAAGATATCACATTATTTTTACATCCAATTCCCCATTTATACAGTTGGGTTTTACTGGAGCAATCTAGGTAAAGTACCTTGCTCAAGGGTACAGCAGCAGTGTCCCCACCTGGGATTGAACCCACGACCCTCCGGTCAAGAGTCCAGAGCCCTAACCACTACTCCACACTGCTGCCCATTCTAGAAGGGGTGGGGGCTCTTTGTGGCGGGATTTTAACTTTCTGACTATATTTCGTGTTCGAGCAACAATTAAAACTGGCCAGGAAGGATGAGAACAGTCGGACCGGATGAGGAATGGTATGCAAATGAAGTGGGTACCTAATTAACATACCCCGTGCAAAAATCAAAAGCTCAAAATCTGAGCGATCGATCATTGGTTCCAGCTGTTATATTTTAAGAGTTTTATATTTCGTGACAAGATCGTTGTTTTTTTTAAAGAAACCTAACATTTTAAGAAACCTAACATAAAATTCTTCTTCTTCTTCTTCTTCTTCTTCTTCTTCTTCTTCTTCTTCTTTTATTATTATTATTATTATTATTATTATTTTAATTTACATATTCTGGAACTTTAGAAAATTACGGGTGGAATTGTATTGATGCACGACAGTAAATACTAAGGCTGAATGGCATTAGAATATTTTCCCATTTTCTTCAACTACATTCACACGCATAATCCAATTTTCCACCCCCATCCAACAATGAATGAAGCTGCGTTCCAGGATATTGGTCCTTGTTTTAAAATTCACACAGAAAACAAACGCATGCGTTTACAGGACCGAGTGTATTGAAGACTAGGTGTAAATCAGAATCGGAAATGCTGATTCCAGATTCCAGATGTAACCTGTAAGAGCTTCATTTCTCAGCACGTCCATACGAAGGCAATCGTGGCCAGTAGTCGTGTGCACAATTATACAGTGGACCAAAAACCTTTGCTATTGAAACTGTGGAGGGTGTGCGAAAGGATTGGACAGCACTTCCGCAGCGCGCGACTGCATGGAACCCGGATGAAAGAGGAGACGCTGCAGAACTTTACTGGTGTTCTCTCTATGCGGACCTACTTGCTTTGTTATTATGTGCTATTAAATGCATCTTCTCTTGTTTTTTTTGACATTTTCACGGCTCTTTTGTCATTCGTACAGCAATGCAGTACACCTCGTTTGGGACACTGGTTCTCAAACTGGGGGTCCGTACTGACCAGGAGAGTCCGCGAAATATTACAGGGGACAAAAATTCTCAGCACACGTCCGCTTGACTACTGAGTAACAACAAGTTACAACACCGTTTTATATTCACGAAACTGCTTGAAAACCGCTCCCAAAATCATCGTCCTAGCTGTT
>JAGXEW010001209.1:22500-26295 GCA_030684275.1 Acipenser oxyrinchus oxyrinchus | reverse complement strand
GGTGGGGTGGGGTGGGGTGGGGTGGGGTGGGGTGGGGTGGGGTGGGGTGGGGTGGGGTGGGGTGGGGTGGGGTGGGGTGGGGTGGGGTGGGGTGGGGTGGGGTGGGGTGGGGTGGGGTGGGTGGGGTGGGGTGGGGTGGGGTGGGTGGGGTGGGGTGGGGTGGGGTGGGGTGGGTGGGTGGGGTGGGGTGGGGTGGGGTGGGGTGGGTGGGGTGGGGTGGGGTGGGGTGGGGTGGGTGGGGTGGGGTGGGGTGGGGTGGGGTGGGGTGGGGTGGGGTGGGGTGGGGTGGGGTGGGGTGGGGTGGGTGGGGTGGGGTGGGGTGGGGTGGGGTGGGGTGGGGTGGGGTGGGGTGGGGTGGGTGGGGTGGGGTGGGGTGGGGTGTGAATCTCTCTCTCTCTCTCTCTCTCTTGCTCTCCTTATCCCTGCCTCTCTCTCTCTCTCTCTCTCTCTCTCTCTCTCTCTCTCTCTCCTTCCTCCTCTCCTGTTGTTTGGTATGCATTCTTGCAGCAGTGTGTCACAGTGCTGTCTGTGAAGGAATGCAGTTTGATTCTCAGTCCTGTGCTTCACACAATAGCGAGACCTGTCAGAACTTGTCAGCAGCGGCTTCACTTGTAGTAATAATAATAATAATAATAATAATAATAATAATAATAATAATAATAATAATAATCATTGCTCAGAGCGTCGCACTCCCAGAATGTCAACAGCAAAGCTTTCAAAGCGTTTCAACCACAACAGGGTCTATAGATAGAGGTCAAATGGGTTAAGAACATGCACCCCCAAACATGAGCATGAAGGCACTGCACCCCAAACATGAGCATGAAGGCACTGCACCCCAAACATGAGCATGAAGGCACTGCACCCCAAACATGAGCATGAAGGCACTGCACCCCCAAACATGAGCATGAAGGCACTGCACCCCAAACATGAGCATGAAGGCACTGCACCCCAAACATGAGCATGAAGGCACTGCACCCCCAAACATGAGCATGAAGGCACTGCACCCCCAAACATGAGCATGAAGGCACTGCACCCCCAAACATGAGCATGAAGGCACTGCACCCCAAACATGAGCATGAAGGCACTGCACCCCCAAACATGAGCATGAAGGCACTGCACCCCCAAACATGAACATGAAGGCACTGCACCCCAAACATGAGCATGAAGGCACTGCACCCCCAAACATGAGCATGAAGGCACTGCACCCCAAACATGAGCATGAAGGCACTGCACCCCCAAACATGAGCATGAAGGCACTGCACCCCAATGCTAATAAAATGATGTTTTAAAAAAGTCTTGTGTACTTGTGAGAAAGCTGCTGCTGCTGCTGATCAGAAGCAAGGAAACGGATTTGAAAGCTCGGGTAGCGCTCCTTTTAAACTCGCCTCGCTCCTCCTAATTAGATTGTTGTTGAGATTCCGCTCGTTAGCAGCGTGGCCATTAGTCATTAGCTGCCCCCTAATTGTGCCTCTGTCTCTTTCTCTGTGGCTGTGCCTCTGTCTCTTTCTCTGTGGTTGTGTCTCTGTCTCTTTCTCTGTGGTTGTGTCTCTTCATCTCTGTCCCTGTGGTTGTGTCTCTACGTCTCTGTCCCTGCGTTGTGTCTCTTCGTCTCTGTCCCTGCGGTTGTGTCTCTTCGTCTCTGTCCCTGTGGTTGTGTCTCTACGTCTCTGTCCCTGCGGTTGTGTCTCTTCGTCTCTGTCCCTGTGGTTGTGTCTCTACGTCTTTGTCCCTGCGTTGTGTCTCTTCGTCTCTGTCCCTGTGGTTGTGTCTCTTCGTCTCTGTCCCTGTGGTTGTGTCTCTACGTCTTTGTCCCTGCGTTGTGTCTCTTCGTCTCTGTCCCTGTGGTTGTGTCTCTACGTCTCTGTCCCTGTGGTTGTGTCTCTTCGTCTCTGTCCCTGCGGTTGTGTCTCTTCGTCTCTGTCCCTGCGGTTGTGTCTCTTCGTCTCTGTCCCTGCGGTTGTGTCTCTTCGTCTCTGTCCCTGTGGTTGTGTCTCTTCGTCTCTGTCCCTGTGGTTGTGTCTCTTCGTCTCTGTCCCTGCGGTTGTGTCTCTTCGTCTCTGTCCCTGCGGTTGTGTCTCTTCGTCTCTGTCCCTGTGTGTCTCTGTACTAAAGGGAGGGACACCGTGATCATGTTGCTAATAAGCTTTCTGATTTCCGATTTTTCCTGTAAATTCTCTGCGCTGAGGGATGAGACAATGCGTCTCTGTGCTTTTAGAACAAAGACAAATTCTCCTAATTCTCGCACACCCACTCTGCAATAGGGAGCGCCCTCAACCCTGCCTGTGTTCAGCTCCGTGCTGGGGTCTGTAGAGATCTCTCTCTCGTATTGGACTGGTAGAGATGCTCACAGGTCCCGTCTCTCGTATTGGACTGGTAGAGATGATCACAGGTCCCGTCTCTCGTTTTGGACTGGTAGAGATGATCACAGGTCCTGTCTCTCGTATTGGACTGGTAGAGATGATCACAGGTCCCATCTCTCGTTTTGGACTGGTAGAGATGATCACAGGTCCTGTCTCTCGTATTGGACTGGTAGAGATGATCACAGGTCCCGTCTCTCGTTTTGGACTGGGATGCTGGGTTGTAATTGCCTGTTGCTGTCTGGCATGTGAGTATATTAATTAAAGAAAACTGAGCAGTGAGAGAGTTCTATTATTATTATTATTATTATTATTATTATTATTATTATTATTATTATTATTATTATTATTAATACCCCCCCCCCCCAAACTAACCGCTCGCAATCTCCACTCCACAGCCCTTCTGTCTGCATTGCATCGTAGTGTGTGCTTATTAGTGTGTGCTCTCTCTCTCTCTCTCTCTCTCTCTCTCTCTCTCTCTCTCTCTCTCTCTCTCTCTCTCTCTCTCTCTGCTGCTGTGCTCTCTCCTCGCTCTGTGTTCAGTAGATTAGCCAGGGTGTATTCAATCTAATTACCTTGCCTTTGATCTCTGTTCTGGGCTGCAGCACAACGCCTTTAAAAGTGTGTGTCTGTGTGTGTGTGTGTGTGTGTGTTTCTATGTGTGTGTGTCTCTATGTCTCTGTGTGTCAGTGTGTGTGTCTCTGTGTGTCAGTGTGTGTGTCATATATATATATATATATATATATCTCACCAGCTGCCACAGACACACAGCATACCCATGGGAAAAGTGTGTTTTCGTTTTTATTTGAGATCTGTTATGAGGTTGAAGAATGTCAGAGAATTGATTTAAAACAGCCTTGGTAAGCACAGCTTTGAAGGGGAGTGGTGATAATTTTGCTAGCGAGAGTTAACATTTATTTCTTAGCAGACGCCCTTACCCAGGGCTTACTTACAGATATATACAAAAACACAGATCAAGAATTACAGTACAATTAAGAGCCAGATACAGAGGCTAGGGTTTTGCAATCTGGCATTTACTGTGAAGGAATTCATCGCGGAGTTTCTGCATTTTTTTCCTACTTCTTGTGAGCTGCTGACCTCTGCACAGCCTGATCGGAGATGGTTGTTTGGCTTGTTTGAATATTAATGAGGGCAGGACAGGCTTTCTGTCTGCTCAGCAGCTCCTTCTCATCCAGTCATCAGTTTGGATTCGAGTTTTAGTGCCTTCGTCCGAGTCAAGCAGACCAGTGTTTGGGCTGTATAAATGGGTAATTGTATGTAAAAATAATGTGATATCTTGTAACAATTGTAAGTCGCCCTGGATAAGGGCGTCGGCTAAGAAATAAATAATAATAATAATAATAACTCTAATGAAAACCAGCAGACACACAGGGGTCCCCAGGATTGGGTTTGGGGGGAACCCTGTGCTAGGAGTCTG
>JAGXEW010001209.1:0-17500 GCA_030684275.1 Acipenser oxyrinchus oxyrinchus | reverse complement strand
ATCGGCACAACAAGTTGAAGAGGTATTGCCAAAGATACACTGCGTTAGAGAACACAAACAAAAACATGCATGAAATGAACTGAATGATGTGTGTGTGTGTCAGACTCGTTAACAAACTCTGCAGCTATTACTGCTCCCTCTCTCTCTCTCTCTCTCTCTCCCTCTCCTCTCTCTCTCTCTCTCTCCAAATCCAAAACCGTCGTCTGCTCTCAGCTTGAGAGAATATTTCTCTGCCTCTCCCTCCCTCCCTCTCTCTCACCTTCCTTCTTTTTCGCACCTGTCTCCTCTCTTCCTCTCCCTTCTCTCTCATCACACCTCTCTTCTCTCTCTTTCTCAGTCTCTCCTCCCTCTCTTCTCTTTCTCACACTACCCCATGCTTGTCTCGCCCTCTCCTCCTCCCGTTGGGAGCTCATTTTCATTTATTTTCTAATTTAAACCGACATCAGTGTGAGCCAATTTCACGTTCCACTTGAGATTTGTAATAAAAACCTTTTCTTTTTTTATATGATCCAAGATTTTATAAGAGATCATGAGCTGACTTGAGGGTCTGGATGGAGGTTTTAATTGGTTCAGTTAGACGATTTAGATCAGGGTTTGGAACAAAGATCTATGAACTGTGGGCTGTGTGTGTGTCTCTCTGACTGTGTGTGTGTGTCTGACTGTGTGTGTGTGTCTGACTGTGTGTGTGTGTCTCTGGCTGTGTTGTGTGTGTCTCTGATTGTGTGTGTGTGTCTCTGACTATGTTGTGTGTGTTCTCTGCCCCACAGTGCCCCTGCTGAGCCGGAAGTGGAAGTGAAGGAGCAGGTGGTGGAGGGAGGGGTGATGGAGCTGACCTGCATTGCTCCCAGAAGCAAACCCCCGCCACACTGCGCTGGTACAGAGACCGCGGAGATACCAGGTAAGAGAGAGAGGCCAGAGTGCACTCAGCAGAGTAATCACTCTGTAATCAGAGAGTAATCACTCTGTAATCAGAGAGTAATCACTCTGTACTCGCAGAGTAATCACGCTGTAATCAGAGAGTAATCACTCTGTACTCGCAGAGTAATCACGCTGTAATCAGAGAGTAATCACTCTGTAATCAGAGAGTAATCGCTCTGTAATCAGAGAGTAATCACTCTGTAATCAGAGAGTAATCACTCTGTAATCAGAGAGTAATCACTCTGTAATCAGAGAGTAATCACTCTGTAATCAGAGAGTAATCACTCTGTAATCAGAGAGTAAGCACTCTGTACTCGCAGAGTAATCACGCTGGACTTGCACTGTAATTGGAGAATAATCACACAGTACCCGAGGGGGTTAAACATATTTATAAAAGCGAGAATTTATTGGAATATAGCTCATCCGAAATCTTTATAGTGTTGCAGTGTTGAGTGGAGATCTCTTTCCTATAGATCTCTATAAAGCTCTGCAGTGTTGAGTACTCTTTCCTATAGACCTCAATACAGCTCTGCAGTGTTGAGTTCTCTTTCCGATAGACCTCTATACAGCTCTGCAGTGTTGTGTTCTCTTTCCTGTAGACCTCTATACAGCTCTGCAGTGTTGTGTTCTCTTTCCTATAGACCTCTATACAGCTCTGCAGTGTTGAGTTCTCTTTCCTATAGACCTCTATACAGCTCTGCAGTGTTGAGTTCTCTTTCCTATAGACCTCTATACAGCTCTGCAGTGTTGAGTTCTCTTTCCTATAGACCTCTATACAGCTCTGCAGTGTTGAGATCTCTTTCCTATAGACCTCTATACAGCTCTGCAGTGTTGAGTTCTCTTTCCTATAGACCTCTATACAGCTCTGCAGTGTTGAGATCTCTTTCCTATAGACCTCTATACAGCTCTGCAGTGTTGAGTGGAGATCTCTTTCCTATAGACCTCTATACAGCTCTGCAGTGTTGAGATCTCTTTCCTATAGACCTCTATACAGCTCTGCAGTGTTGAGATCTCTTTCCTATAGACCTCTATACAGCTCTGCAGTGTTGAGATCTCTTTCCTATAGACCTCTATACAGCTCTGCAGTGTTGAGTTCTCTTTCCTGTAGACCTCTATACAGCTCTGCAGTGTGGAGTTCTCTTTCCTATAGACCTCTATACAGCTCTGCAGTGTTGAGATCTCTTTCCTATAGACCTCTATACAGCTCTGCAGTGTTGAGATCTCTTTCCTATAGACCTCTATACAGCTCTGCAGTGTTGAGTTCTCTTTCCTATAGACCTCTATACAGCTCTGCAGTGTTGAGTTCTCTTTCCTTTGATAAATTCACGTCTGTGTTGTGAAATAACTTGGCCTTCGTCGTCGAGGCAATGGTGTCCCTGCTTGTGTTTTTTTTTTTTTTAGCTTTTTCAAAGCAATTCAATTCCCTTTCATCTGAAGTTTTCTCTGAGCGCTGTTGAGAATGTCAGACTCAGAGCTAAACCGCCTGCTTTTCAAGAGAGGCCCGTTGAGTGACGCACGGACAATGTTTGTTTGTCGCTTTTTATTTTTGTTCAGAGCCAAAGGGATTTATAAGTGTGTTATTTTTTTCTCTGCGTGTGGTGAAGTCTTTTATCTGAGAGACAGCGCTATAATAAGCTCTCTGAGAGCTCTGGCACGTCTTACATACAAACCTTTCTGAGCTGTTTATCAAACAAGACCTTGTCTGGTTGTAGTTATTATTATTATTATTATTATTATTATTATTATTATTATTATTATTATTATTATTGTTCATTTCCGTTCCTCTCCGTTTCTCTGAGATATGAATGAACCAGCTTTACATCATTTTTTTTAGCGTATTCTCATTCTGTTGATCATTAATGAACACTTCTGTGGGTGTTGTCGAAGTGATTGAAAACGAGACATTTTGTGTTTGAATTGAAAGCGATGGTCTCGAGTTTATGGATTTTAAAGATGGTCAGCGCTCCTTTAAAGGGAGGGGCCGGTGATCTTGTTAATAAAGCTAATAAGAGGTGAGAGAATGGGTTTTAAAGATGGTCAGCGCTCCTTTAAAGGGAGGGCCGGTGATCATGTTAATAAAGCTAATAAGAGGTGAGAGAATGGATTTTAAAGATGGTCAGTGCTCTTTTAAAGGGAGGTCCAGTGATCATGTTAATAAAGCTAATAAGAGGTGAGAGAATGGATTTTAAAGATGGTCAGCGCTCCTTTAAAGGGAGGTCCAGTGATCATGTTAATAAAGCTAATAAGAGGTGAGAGAATGGATTTTAAAGATGGTCAGCTCCTTTAAAGGGAGGGCCAGTGATCATGTTAATAAAGCTAATAAGAGGTGAGAGAATGGATTTTAAAGATGGTCAGCGCTCTTTTAAAGGGAGGTCCAGTGATCATGTTAATAAAGCTAATAAGAGGTGAGAGAATGGATTTTAAAGATGGTCACGCTCTTTTAAAGGGAGGTCCAGTGATCATGTTAATAAAGCTAATAAGAGGTGAGAGAATGGATTTTAAAGATGGTCAGCGCTCTTTAAAGGGAGGGTCCAGTGATCATGTTAATAAAGCTAATAAGAGGTGAGAGAATGGATTTTAAAGATGGTCAGTGCTCTTTTAAAGGGAGGGTCCAGTGATCATGTTAATAAAGCTAATAAGAGGTGAGAGAATGGATTTTAAAGATGGTCAGCGCTCTTTAAAGGGAGGGCCAGTGATCATGTTAATAAAGCTAATAAGAGGTGAGAGAATGGATTTTAAAGATGGTCAGCTCCTTTAAAGGGAGGGTCCAGTGATCATGTTAATAAAGCTAATAAGAGGTGAGAGAATGGATTTTAAAGATGGTCAGCGCTCCTTTAAAGGGAGGTCCAGTGATTATGTTAATAAAGCTAATAAGAGGTGAGAGAATGGATTTTAAAGATGGTCAGCGCTCCTTTAAAGGGAGGTCCAGTGATCATGTTAATAAAGCTAATAAGAGGCGAGACAATGGATTTTAAAGATGGTCAGCGCTCCTTTAAAGGGGGTCCAGTGATCATGTTAATAAAGCTAGTAAGAGGTGAGAGAATGGATTTTAAAGATGGTCAGCGCTCTTTTAAAGGGAGGTCCAGTGATCATGTTAATAAAGCTAATAAGAGGTGAGAGAATGGATTTTAAAGATAGTCAGTGCTCTTTTAAAGGGAGGGTCCAGTGATCATGTTAATAAAGCTAATAAGAGGCGAGACAATGGATTTTAAAGATGGTCAGCGCTCCTTTAAAGGGAGGGGCCGGTGATCATGTCAATAAAGCTAATAAGAGGTGAGAGAATGGATTTTAAAGATGGTCAGTGCTCTTTTAAAGGGAAGGTCCAGTGATCATGTTAATAAAGCTAATAAGAGGTGAGAGAATGGATTTTAAAGATGGTCAGTGCTCCTTTAAAGGGAGGGGCCGGTGATCATGTCAATAAAGCTAATAAGAGGTGAGAGAATGGATTTTAAAGATGGTCAGCTCTTTTTAAAGGTAGGGGCGGTGATCATGTTAATAAGGGTTTAAGAACCCTTGCTTGATGTCACAGTGTTTTTAATGATTCTTTTCACCTCTGTGGCTGATGGATGGGGGTGGGGGTCAGGGTTGGGGGCTTTTAATCACGGGAATGTAGAAACAGAAAACAAATAAATCTTTAGAGAAATGAGCTCTGCATCCTGTCAGTGGAAAAACAAAGCAGAGGGGAGAGGGGAGGGGGTGGGAGAGGGGGAGGGAGAGGAGAGGGAGGGAGAGAGGGAGGGAGGGAGAGGGAGAGGGGGAGGGAGGGGAGGGAGAGGGAGAGGGAGAGGGGTGCAGTATTTCAGTAGAGTTATTAACAGAAAGCCTTCACCTTCCTATGAGGAGAGGGAGGGAGGGAGGAGAGGGGAGAGGGAGGAGAGGGGAGAGGGGAGGAGAGGAGAGGGAGAGGAGGGATGCAGTATTTCAGTGGTATGTTACAGAAATCCTTCACCTTCCTGAGGAGGAGAGAGGGAGGGAGGGAGAGGAGAGAGGAGGCAGTATTTCAGTGGTGTATTAACAGAAAGTCTCACCTTCCTATGGGAGGGAGAGGGGGAGGGAGGGAGGGGAGAGGAGAGAGGAGAGGGAGAGGGAGAGAGGGAGGGGAGGAGAGAGGGAGAGGGAGAGGGAGAGGAGAGGAGAGGGAGAGGAGAGGAGAGGGAGGGAGAGGGAGAGGGAGGAGGAGGGAGAGGGATGCAGTATTGCAGTGGGTTATTAACAGAAAGTCTTCACCTTTCCTATGCGAGGAGAGGGAGGAGGGAGAGGAGGAGAGGGAGGGGAGAGGAGAGAGGAGGCAGTATTTCAGGTGATACAGAGATCTGTTTTAGAGGGAGAGGGGAGGAGGGAGAGGGGAGGAGAGGGAGAGGGGAGAGGGCGGAGCAGGAGGAGCAGAGAGAATCGAGGAGAGGGGGAGAGAGAGGAGAGAGGGAGAGAGAGGGAGGCAGAGGAGAGGGAGAGGGAGAGAGGAGAGGGATGGGAGAGGAGAGGAGAGAGAGGGAGAGGGAGGAGAGAGAGGGAGGAGAGGGAGGAGAGGAGAGGGAGGGAGAGGAGAGGGAGGGAGGGGGAGGAGAGGAGAGAGGAGCAGTAGCAGGAGGACAGAGAGTCTATTCAGGGGAGAGGGAGAGGGAGGGAGAGGAGAGGAGGGGGAGGGAGAGGGAGGGAGAGGAGAGTATTTCAGAGAGGAGAGAGGGAGGAGAGGAGAGAGGGAGGGAGAGGAGAGGGAGGGGAGGGAGAGGGAGAGAGGGAGGAGAGAGTGAGAGAGGAAGTCTTCACCCATGGAGAGGGAGAGGAGAGGGAGAGGGAGAGGGAGGAGAGGGAGAGGGAGAGGAGAGGGGGAGGGAGAGGGAGAGGGGTGCAGTATTTCAGTCGTGTTGTTACAGAAATCCTTCGGAGCTTCGATGAGGAGAGGGAGGGAGGGAGAGGAGAGGAGGAGGGAGGGAGAGGAGGGAGAGGGAGAGGGAGGGGAGGGAGAGGGGAGGGAGAGGAGGGAGGTGCAGGATTTCAGTCGTGTGATTACAGAAAGCCTTCACCTTCCTAGGAGAGGAGAGGGGAGGGGAGGAGAGGGGGGAGGGGAGGGAGAGGAGAGGGAGAGGAGAGGGGAGAGGGAGGGAGGAGAGGAGAGGAGAGGGAGAGGGAGGGGGAGGGAGAGGGAGAGGGGAGGGAGGGAGGAGAGGGGTGCAGTATTTCAGTCGGTGTTATTAACAGAAAGCCTTCACCTTCCTAGCGGTACTCTGATTAAAGGTCAGAAGAAATGACAGCTGGAATAGAGCTGGCACTGAGGATACTTGAATACACATACACACTGATAGTGGACAAGCACTTCTGACACTGACACTGACACACTGACACACACATTACTACACTGACACACACTACACACGCTCAGATGAGACACACACACACACTGAGACACAGACACACACACACACACACTGGACATACTGACACTGAGATGTCACATGCATTGAGACACACACACACACGCTGACTAACGTTTCTGTCTCTCTGAGTGTGTCTGTCTCAGTGTGTGTGTGTGTGTGTGATGTGTGTTCCTCTTGCTCAGTGTGTGTGTGTCGTCAGTGTGTCTCTCCTTGCTCAGTGTGTGTCTCGTGTGCTCAGTGTGTGTGTCTGTGTGTCTGTGTGTGTGCGTGTCAGTGTGTCTCTCTCCTTGCTCAGTGTGTGTCAGTGTGTCTCTCTCTTGCTCAGTGTGTGTGTGTGGTGTGTGTGTGCGTGTCAGTGTGTCTCTCTCCTTGCTCAGTGTGTGTCTCTCTCCTTGCTCAGTGTGTGTGTGTGTCTGTGCTCGTGTAGTGTGTCTCTCCTTGCTCAGTGTGTGTTGCGTGTCAGTGTGTCTCTCTCCTTGCTCAGTGTGTGTGTGTTGTCGTGTGTGTCGTGCTGCTCCTGCTCAGTGTGTGTCTCTCCTTGCTCAGTGTGTGTGTGTGTGTGTGTGTGTGCTCTGTGTCAGTGTGTCTCTCTCCTTGCTCAGTGTGTGTGCGTGTCAGTGTGTCTCTCTCCTTGCTCAGTGTGTGTGTGTGTGTGTGTGTGTGCTCTGCTCAGTGTGTCTCTCCTTGCTCAGTGTGTGTGTCTCTCCTTGCTCAGTGTGTGTGTGTGTGTGTGTGTGTGTGTGTGCGTGTCAGTGTGTGCTCTCTTGCTCAGTGTGTGTGCTGTCAGTGTGTCTCTCTCCTTGCTCAGTGTGTGTGTGTGTGTGTGTGTGCGT
Organism: Acipenser oxyrinchus oxyrinchus; assembly: GCA_030684275.1. Taxonomy (NCBI): domain Eukaryota; kingdom Metazoa; phylum Chordata; class Actinopteri; order Acipenseriformes; family Acipenseridae; genus Acipenser; species Acipenser oxyrinchus. The sequence continues at coordinate 10,374 of JAGXEW010001209.1, read as the reverse complement.
GTCAGTGTGTCTCTCTCCTTGCTCAGTGTGTGTCTCTCTCCTTGCTCAGTGTGTGTGTGTGTGTGTGTGTGTGTGTGTGCGTGTCAGTGTGTCTCTCTCCTTGCTCAGTGTGTGTGCGTGTCAGTGTGTCTCTCTCCTTGCTCAGTGTGTGTGTGTGTGTGTGTGTGCGTGTCAGTGTGTCTCTCTCCTTGCTCAGTGTGTGTCTCTCTCCTTGCTCAGTGTGTGTGTGTGTGTGTGTGTGTGCGTGTCAGTGTGTCTCTCTCCTTGCTCAGTGTGTGTCGTGCTGCTCAGTGTGTGCTCAGTGTGTGGCTGTCAGTGTGTCTCTCTCCTTGCTCAGTGTGTGTTTGTCAGTGTGTCTCTCCTTGCTCAGTGTGTGTGTGTGTGTGTGTGTGTGTCGTTGTCAGTGTGCTCTCTCCTTGCTCAGTGTGTGTGCGTGTCAGTGTGTCTCTGCTCCTTGCTCAGTGTGTGCTCTCCTTGCTCATGTGTGTGCTTGTCAGTGTGTCTCTCCTTGCTCAGTGTGTGTCTCTCCTTGCTCAGTGTGTGTGTGTGTGTGTGCAGTGTGTGTCTCCTTGCTCAGTGTGTGCTCTCTCCTTGCTCAGTGTGTGTGCGCTGTCAGTGTGTCTCTCTCCTTGCTCAGTGTGTGTGTGTGTGTGTGTGTGTGCGTGTCAGTGTGCTCTCTCCTTGCTCAGTGTGTGTCTCCCTCCCTTGCTCAGTGTGTGTGTGTGTGTGTGTGTGTGTCAGTGTGTGTGTCAGTGTGTGTCTCTCCTTGCTCAGTGTGTGTGTGTGTGTCAGTGTGTCTCTCTCCTTGCTCAGTGTGTGTGTGTGTGTGTGTGTGCTGTCAGTGTGTCTCTCTCCTTGCTCAGTGTGTGTCTCTCTCCTTGCTCAGTGTGTGTGTGTGTCAGTGTGTCTCTCTCCTTGCTCAGTGTGTGTGTGTGTGTGTGTGTGTGTCAGTGTGTCTCTCTCCTTGCTCAGTGTGTGTGTGTGTGTGTGTGTCAGTGTGTCTCTCTCCTTGCTCAGTGTGTGTGTGTGTGTGTCAGTGTGTCTCTCTCCTTGCTCAGTGTGTGTGCGTGTCAGTGTGTCTCTCTCCTTGCTCAGTGTGTGTGTGTGTGTGTGTGTGCGTGTCAGTGTGTCTCTCTCCTTGCTCAGTGTGTGTCTCTCTCCTTGCTCATGTCTGCTTGCTCAGCTCTCCTATATATATAAGCAGGATAGATGAGGCTGTTTCTTCTGCTCCTGGTAGAGGGGTGAGGAGAAGTTCAGGGCTTGAGGATTGAGCAGTAACTTTCTGTTCCGTTTCTCCTTCCTCTGTGCCCGCCTCTGTGCCCAAGGTAACTGGACTTGACAGCTGGCCCTGTGGAGATTTCAGGCACTCTCACTGAATACATTCATCACTAAGACTGTATTGAATTAGCTGGCTCTCAGATCCCCAGTACAGCACTGAGTTCTCTACACTAGACTGTATTGAATTAGCTGGCTCTCAGATCCCCAGTACAGCACTGAGTTCTCTATACTAGACTGTATTGAATTAGCTGGCTCTCAGATCCCCAGTACAGCACTGAGTTCTCTATACTAGACTGTATTGAATTAGCTGGCTCTCAGATCCCCAGTACAGCACTGAGTTCTCTATACTAGACTGTATTGAATTAGCTGGCTCTCAGATCCCCAGTACAGCACTGAGTTCTCTATACTAGACTGTATTGAATTAGCTGGCTCTCAGATCCCCAGTACAGCACTGAGTTCTCTATACTAGACTGTATTGAATTAGCTGGCTCTCAGATCCCCAGTACAGCACTGAGTTCTCTATACTAGACTGTATTGAATTAGCTGGCTCTCAGATCCCCAGTACAGCACTGAGTTCTCTATACTAGACTGTATTGAATTAGCTGGCTCTCAGATCCCCAGTACAGCACTGAGTTCTCTATACTAGACTGTATTGAATTAGCTGGCTCTCAGATCCCCAGTACAGCACTGAGTTCTCTATACTAGACTGTATTGAATTAGCTGGCTCTCAGATCCCCAGTACAGCACTGAGTTCTCTATACTAGACTGTATTGAATTAGCTGGCTCTCAGATCCCCAGTACAGCACTGAGTTCTCTATACTAGACTGTATTGAATTAGCTGGCTCTCAGATCCCCAGTACAGCACTGAGTTCTCTATACTAGACTGTATTGAATTAGCTGGCTCTCAGATCTCCAGTACAGCACTGAGTTCTCTACACTAGACTGTATTGAATTAGCTGGCTCTCAGATCCCCAGTACAGCACTGAGTTCTCTATACTAGACTGTATTGAATTAGCTGGATCAGTGCTTGGAGAAACTGCTGGGCTGCAGTGTGGAAGGCAGCGGGTTTGAGGAGCTCAGTGGTTAGAGCGCTGGGTTGCAGTGTGGAAGGCAGCGGGTTCGAGGAGCTCAGTGGTTAGAGCGCTGGGTTGCAGTCTGGAAGGCAGCTGGGTTCGAGGAGCTCAGTGGTTAGACGCTGGGCTGCAGTGTGGAAGGCAGCGGGTTCGAGGAGCTCAGTGGTTAGAGCGCTGGGCTGCAGTGTGGAAGGCAGCGGGTTCGAGGAGCTCAGTGGTTAGAGCGCTGGGCTGCAGTGTGGAAGGCAGCGGGTTTGAGGAGCTCAGTGGTTAGAGTGCTGGGCTGCAGTGTGGAAGGCAGCGGGTTTGAGGAGCTCAGTGGTTAGAGTGCTGGGCTGCAGTGTGGAAGGCAGCGGGTTTGAGGAGCTCAGTGGTTAGGGTGCTGGGCTGCAGTGTGGAAGGCAGCGGGTTCGAGGAGCTCAGTGGTTAGGTGCTGGGCTGCAGTGTGGAAGGCAGCGGGTTTGAGGAGCTCAGTGGTTAGAGCTGGGTTGCAGTGTGGAAAGCAGCGGGTTCGAGGAGCTCAGTGGTTAGAGCGCTGGGTTGCAGTGTGGAAAGCAGCGGGTTCGAGGAGCTCAGTGGTTAGAGCGCTGGGTTGCAGTGTGGAAAGCAGCGGGTTCGAGGAGCTCAGTGGTTAGAGCGCTGGGTTGCAGTGTGGAAGGCAGTGGGTTTGAGGAGCTCAGTGGTTAGAGCGCTGGGCTGCAGTGTGGAAAGCAGCGGGTTCGAGGAGTATTCGTTTGGAAGCTGTTTCCTGTGTTCATCCCTCTCGTTCCGGTCGTTGTGTTTAATCCAGTTTTGGGACGGGGTTGAAGGAGTCGCTTGAGTTCGGGAAGCCTTTCTGATGATATCGAGATGATATCGCTGGGAATTACTTTTCATCAACTGGAATTATTATTATTATTATTATTATTATTATTATTGTTGTTGTTGTTGTTGTTGTTGTTGTTGTTGTTGTTGTTGTTGTTGTTGTTGTTGTGTGTTTGAAGCCTCCCTCTCTCCTCGCTCTCTCAGGAGTGACCAGCCAGCAGGACAATGACAAGACAGTCAGCGTGTCCAACACCATCCGCCTGGCGGTCAGCAGGAGGGACGACGGGCCATCGTGGCGCGCAGGCGACGCACCCTGCCCTGCGTGGTCAGAGGAAGATCACCCAGCACCCCTCAACGTGCACTGTGAGTACATACGCACGCAGCTGACCGCACTGTTACACACCTGATCTCCTGCTTCCCAGCTCAGTCCGATCTCTCCTCCTCTCCTCTCCCTGATCTCCTCTCTCTCTCTCTCTCTCTCCCTGATCTCTCTCTCCTCTCCTCTCTCCTCTCCCCTGATCTCCTCTCTCTCTCCTCTCTCCTCTCCCCTGATCTCCTCTCTCCTCTCCTCTCCCTTCCCTCTGTGCAGCAGTGGATCATGCCTCTCCCTGTTAATCTCAATTGATCCGCTGCCCTTCATCTCGTTATCCCACCTTGGTCTCTCTCTCTCTGTGACTCTGTCTCGCTCTCTGTCTGTCTGTCTGTCTGTCTGTCTGTCTGTCTGTCTGTCTCTGTGTTTCTGTCTCGCTCTCTAACTCTGTCTGTCTTTGTCTCTCTCTCTGTCTCTCTCTCTCTCTCCTCTCTCTCTCTCCCTCTCTCTCTGTCTCTCTCCCTCTCTCTCTCTCTCCTCTCTCTCTCTCTCTCTCTCCCCTCCCTCTCTCTCTCTCTCTCTCCCTCTCCCTCTCCTCTCTCTCTCTCCCTCCCTCTCTCTCCCTCTCTCTCTCTCTCTCTCTCTCCCTCCCCCCTCTCTCTCTCTCTCTCTCATCTCTCCAGCGCAGGTTATTAAATGTCATTAAGCCTGCAGTCGCTGGTGGATCTCGTTCAGGTTTCTGAAGGCCGTTGACAGCGGGACGTGTCGCAGTTGGAAGTGGAGCTGTCGCTTCATTGTTAAGAGAGAGTTTCTTAATTTAATTTAATCGTGTTCACAAAGTAAAGAAACTCACTGAAGGGACGCTGTCTCTGTGTGCCGGATCTCTCTGGTTATTACGTTAGGCGCAAACACTGTCAGTCAAGCGACCAGCAAAATGCAGCCTTAGTGCGTGTTGTCAAAGATTTTAGTCAAGCATGATTTATTGATTTATTGATTTTTTTTGTGAGCCGATTGTTGAGTCACAGTTTATAAATCTTAATAAAGTACTCAGAAAACCTGCATACAAGTTTTCACAGGCTTAGCACAGCAGTGTCACCCAGTCCAGGTTTTACTACCAGCTTGATCAGCCCCCAGTGTGTCTAGCTAACAAGCTCAGGTGTGTCTTATTATTAAACACCTAGTGAAACCAGGACTGGATCACACTGCTGTGTCTTATTTCCTTCTCTGTGGACAATCCAGCGAGGGTCTCTGGTGTCGATTGGGCTGATTTTGCTGTTCAGAGCGAATTCAGAAACAGCTGCTTGGGTTTGTGTGGGTCGCTGTTCTCCGCAGAGTCCTTAAGAAGCGATCATCACAAACCCCAGCAGCTGTTTCTGAATTCACTCTGAATGGTAAATAAATCAGCCCGATCGACACCAGAGACCCTCGCTGGATTGTCAGCCCCTGATTCCTGCAGAGAGATCTGTCCCAGTAATATGAGGAATGGGTTCGTGTGGCTCTCTTGTCAAGGTTGTGCAGATTTCTGAATCTCTCTCTCTCTCTCTCTCTCTCTCTCTCTCTCTGTGTTTTCAGACGCCCCGATCGTGAAGATTCAGCACCCCTCTGGAGTGATGAGAGAAGGGGACAGCCTGTCGCTGGACTGCATCATTTCAGCAAACCCCCTGTAAGTCACCCCCACGGCTTTCTGGCTTTCTCTGAGTCGCACCTTGAGATCAGAGGACGCTGAATATTATTTTTTTTTGGTAGTTCCTAGCAGTGTCTAAAATCAGGAGGGGCGAGGTTGCTCCGCTCCCTGCCTTTGGGGTTCCGTCCCGAGTCGTATGAGGCAGTCGAATCTTTTTAAAACGTGTTTGTTTTAGCTTATTTTTGGATTGAATTTATTTTATTTTATTTTATTTTATTTTCATCGTAAAGCCCTGGGATCGCTCTGCCTGGAGAGCTACAAAAAAAAAAAAGCAAATTGAATTTTAACTCCTATCTGAAATACAATCAAGTCCTGTGATAATGTTGCTAAGAGGCAGGGGAATGGATTTTGAAAGCCCTGCTTAGCGCTCTTTAAAGAGGGGAGGCAGTGATGATGCTCTGGGGTCAATGAAAGGCAGGAGAAGGGATTTGAAAGCTTTGCTGAGCAGTATCTGCTGATTTGCTCATAGGGTTTGTGTGAGGAAGGAGAGGGGAGCTGTTTTGCTTTGTAACTCGGAGAGTTTGTAACGAGCAGCACAGCGTGCTGAAACGATTGTGGTGGTGATGGGGGGTGTGTGGGGGTGGGGGTGTGGGTGTGGGGGTGTGGGGGGTCGGGAGAGATGTGTGTGTTTTTTGGGTTTTTTGTCGTTGCATTGCAGTGTTAAGCCCAGTGAAATCCTTTTTCTAATTGCTTGGTAATTATCTCCACCAGAATGGAGCCGCACCAGAATTTCAATTGAAGCTCTAACAGTCCTGCAGTCCGTCCTTTCTTTCTTTCTTTCTTTCACTGCTGGAGCACCAAAACAAATATTCAGTTTCTTTATATAAAAGCCTGTATTTGTCATTCTTTAAATTTTTTTTAACCCCCAGCTCTCAGGGTCGTGTCTAAACTACATGGGGTGCAGCTGCCCCTAGTGGTAGTGAAAATAAATGTTTCTCAGATCTACTGGGGGCAGCATGAGCCAGCCTCTTCCATACCCCCAGGCACTGCCCGCTGCTCTGGTCCCAGCTAAGTGACTCTCTCTCTCCCCCTGTGTGTTATTGCCCCTGGTCTGTCAGTAATGCCTCTCTCCCTCTCTCTCTCCCTCTCCCTCTCCCTCTCTCACCCCCAGGCCCAGCACGGTGCTCTGGTCCCGGCTCAACGACTCTCTCCCGAGAGGACAGAGACCCAGGGGCGCTGCTCACCATCCCCGGCTCAGCACGCTGGACAACGGGACGTGCGTGTGCGAGGGACACAACCAGTACGGACGCTGCGGCCGGCAGTACACACTGGTGGTGTACGGTAAGGAGGGACACTGGGAGGGACACGGAGACACAGACCGACACTGAGACACACAGCAAGACAGACACAGGGACACACTGACACCAAGACAGACACTGAGACACACAGAGAGGGATACTGAGACACACACACACACACAGATACTGAGAGACACACAGAGAGACACACAGAGATACTGAGAGACCCACAGAGATACTGAGAGACACACAGAGATACTGAGACACACACAGAGAAATACAGAGAGATACTGAGAGACACACACACACACACACACAGATACTGAGACACACACAGAGAAATACAGAGAGATACTGAGAGACACACACACACACACACACACACACACAGATACTGAGACACACAGAGAAATACAGAGAGATACTGAGAGACACACACACACACACACACACACACACAGATACTGAGACACACAGAGAGATACAGAGAGATACTGAGAGACACACACACACACACACACACACACAGATACTGAGACACACAGAGAGATACAGAGAGATACTGAGAGACACACACACACACACACACACACACAGATACTGAGACACACAGAGAGATACAGAGAGATACTGAGACACACACACACACACACACACACACAGATACTGAGAGCCACACAGATACTGAGAGCCACACAGAGAGATACTGAGAGACACACAGAGAGAGATACTGAGAGACACACAGAGAGAGATACTGAGACACACACACACAGAGATACTGAGAGCCACACAGATACTGAGAGCCACACAGAGAGATACTGAGAGACACACAGAGAGAGATACTGAGAGACACACAGAGAGAGATACTGAGACACACACACACAGAGATACTGAGAGCCACACAGATACTGAGAGCCACACAGATACTGAGAGCCACACAGAGAGATACTGAGAGCCACACAGAGAGAGATACTGAGAGACACACAGAGAGAGATACTGAGAGCCACACAGAGAGATACTGAGACACACACACACAGATACTGAGAGCCACACAGATACTGAGAGCCACACAGATACTGAGAGTCACACAGAGAGATACTTGGAGCCACACACAGAGAGATACTGAGAGACACACAGAGAGAGATACTAAGAGACACACAGAGAGAGATACTGAGAGCCACACAGAGAGATACTGAGACACACACACACAGATACTGAGAGCCACACAGATACTGAGAGCCACACAGAGAGATACTGAGAGACACACACAGAGAGATACTGAGACACACACACACACAGATACTGAGAGCCACACAGAGAGATACTGAGAGACACACACAGAGATACTGAGAGCCACACAGAGAGATACTGAGAGCCACACAGAGAGATACTGAGAGCCACACAGAGAGAGATACTGAGACACACACACACACAGAGATACTGAGAGCCACACACAGAGATACTGAGAGACACACAGAGAGAGATACTGAGAGCCACACAGAGAGATGCTGAGACACACACCAGATACTGAGACGCACAGAGATACTGAGACGCAGGGACAGGATTAGACTTTTAAACATATTCGTTGACTGAATCTAAATTAAAGTTAATCAGCAGAAAGCTGCTGTTAACACATCTGTTTCTGTAGAAGCTGTGGTGGTGGAGCTTGAAAAAAACAAAAATAAAACACTCTTCAAAATGATGAATTTATCAAACAATAAAAATTACAAGAACACCGTAACTAATATCGCCTCGCCGCCTCGCTGAGCCAAACAGGGCCCGAGAGACACAATATGGGATTATTTATTTATTTGTTTGTTTGTTTGTTTAGTTTTCTCCGCTGTCGAAAAAGTGAAAAATCTGCCGGTGAGACTTTTAATAACCTCACTCGCATCTCCCGACGATATTAAAAGTCAGAAGGGTCTGCCCGCCTGTCGGGGAGTTTATTATTTTTCCCAGTCAGTTGTGTAGTTCTAAATCTGAAGGAACCAGAACACCTCCTAAAATGATACCGATTTTCATAAACAAGAATTATTATTATTATTATTATTATTATTATTATTATTATTATTATTATTATTATTATCATCATCACATTTCTTGTCTTGCTTCCCTGCCTTTGGCAATGCCCTGACAGGAGAATCTTTTCAAACCCGTGTTTTTTGAGTCAGCTGCCTGGTTGTTGAAATTATTTTGTTGGGAGTGCAGTCTGCCACCGTGAGCCGATTTCAAACCATAAAACACGCTGCCTCCTGCTGGAGAGGACACGCCAAAGCCGCCATGTATGCCCAGTGTCTTGTAATTACCCTTCTATAAAAGAAAAGAAAAACACAGAGAGAGAGAGAGAGAGAAATTAGTTTTCTGTTCTATTCCCTATGTCTTACAGGCTGCTGGTTTTAACGACTCTGCGCTAATTAAAAAGTGTCTTTCTTGTGTAGCGAGAGCTGCAGCTCAGCTCAGAGGAGCAGGTTGCTTATCCTGTTGATCGCAACGCTGTCTGTGATTTAGAACTGGAATTAACTGCTTTGTTATTTTATTACTACTTCTTGTTGGAGGGATGTAGGGGAGGTGAAGTCGCTGTGTGTGTGGGGGGCGGCTATAAAACTCATTTTAATGAAAGGGAAGGCAGGGGAAGCAAGCGATGCAGCCTCACACACACACACACACACACACACACACACACTGACACACACACAGACACTGACACACACTCAGGCACACACACACACACACACACACAGACACAGTGTTGTACACTGAGACACACACTGAGACTGACTCACTCACACACACACTGACACACACAGAGACACTGAAACACACACACTGACACACACACAGACACTGAAACACACACTGACACACACACACATGCACACACACTCAGGCACACACACACACACAGACACAGTGTCGTACACTGAGACACACACTGAGACTGACTCACTCACACACACACTGACACACACAGAGACACTGAAACACACACACTGACACACACACAGACACTGAAACACACACACTGACACACACACACTGACACACACTCAGGCACACACACACACACAGACACAGTGTCGTACACTGAGACACACACTGAGACTGACTCACTCACACACACACTGACACACACAGAGACACTGAAACACACACACTGACACACACACACACACACACACACAGACACTGAAACACACACACTGACACACACACACTGACACACACTCAGGCACACACACACACACAGACACAGTGTCGTACACTAAGACACACACTGAGACTGACTCACTCACACACACGCACACACACACACACACACACACACACACACACACACACACTGAGACACACACACACTGAGAGACTGAGACACACACTGACACACACACACACACACTGAGAGACCAGCGTCGTAATCAGAGCTGCCATCCTCCCGAGGGCACACTGAGGTTTTCAGCTCTAGCTGGCAGTATTTACAACACTGCTTGGTATTTGCTATTCAACCTCCAAATCTGTGTTACACACGGCAAAACCAACAAGAGACAAAGAAGGAGGCCTTTTGTATTTCACCAGAACTTTAACACGAGCATCGGCCCTGATGATGCAAAAAAACAAAAAACGAGGACGTGACCCATTCTCTCTATCGTTATTACGAGTCGTTCATTGTCAAGGTGACGTCATACAAGCTTGCCCTTCAGCCGAGGGAATCCTGAACCGCGCAGGAAGGCAATGGGAGAGCGAGTCCGGCAGCGCTATATGTGGGGCTGCAGTGACATCTGCTGGTAGAACAGTGCAATAATGTGAAGCGCTGAATTCTACACACCCCTGAAAAAATAGAATTAATGAAATAGGATTTCAACCCGATCCCACCCCAAAATAATGGAGTGAAAAAAATAAAATAAAATAGATCAAGGGTTCGTTTTTAAATGTTTTATTTGTAAATTAAACATGAGGGAATATAAAACTTGGTGTAATCATTTAAATGAT
>JAGXEW010001208.1:0-26246 GCA_030684275.1 Acipenser oxyrinchus oxyrinchus | reverse complement strand
AGCCGTGGCGTTGGCGAGAATTTTGAGGACTCCCTCATGTCCGCCCAAACCACTCTGCTGAACTGCCCTCTCCCTCCTCTACCAAGGAACCATCATCACACCCCGGACCAAGACCTGCCCGACCACCGGCCCCATCGGGCCATCCCAGCCCTTACCATGGAGGCAGAGGTTGGCCCCAGCTGGGGTAGAATGGTTCCCCCTGCCCCGCTGTCATACCAGCAGCGGGACAAATATGTACCCCCTTTCCCTCTGCCCCACCCCTCTGTTTTAGGTGCCAGCAGCGGGACACATTGCCAGATACTGCCCGGCGGCCATGGAGTGCGACGTGGCTGCGTGTCACCTGGCATCTGAGACAGGTAGGAAATGGGGAAATGGTCGGGAGGGCCCGTGTACGGTTGATGTTGTATTGGGGAATGTGAACACCCAGCGTTAGTGGACACAGGGTGTGAGCAAACTTTAATTCGAACAGCTCTCCTTGGCGGTATGTCGTGGCAGCCACAAGGCCAGGTGGCAATCTCCTGTATCCATGGGGATACGGCGACATACCCCACTCTAAAAGTATATTTATCGGTAGGCCCGATAAAGCGCCACCTAGTAGTGGGGGTGGCGAAAAGTTGCCACATCCAGTTATTCTGGGTCGAGACTGGCCGCAATATAAAGATTTAATAAAAATGTCGGCAGCCTCGACCACACGTGTAGACACGGCAGACCCCGGAAGGGAAGTAATTGGTACTGTTTTTCCCTTCCATACAGAGCTGTTTTCTCCACTTTTTCGTCCTAGGAAAACACGTAAGGAGAGACGGAAGGAAAAGTGGGAAGGCGCATCGATAAGACACAGTTGGGGTCTGGCAGGAGAAGGTGCTGATGGTCCCAAGCGTCAATCGAAGGGAGTCGGAACGCAGTGTGACTGGGCGGCGAGGTTACTGGACCCTCGAGGGTCGAGACTGCTCCAGCCCCTGTCAATATCCCGGACGTGTGGGCCTCAAGCGCGGACCTAGTGTGGGAGCAGAACAACGACCCCACACTGGTGCAGCTTGGGAACAGGTCCGGTCTATTGAGGGTAAGGATGTTGGCGGCATTGGGACGCTGGTATATCCCCATTTCGTGGTAGAGGGCACTTGCTTTATAGAGTAAACCCAGCCCGGGCACAGGACAGCCTGTCAAACAGTTGATGGTTCCCCGTCCTGTCGACCAGAGGTCATGAGGCTGGCGCATGGCGTCCCCTTTGCAGGACATCTTGGCGTGGACAAGGCGAGGGCCGAATACTGGCTCGATTTTACTGGGCAGGGCTCTACACGAAGTGGCGAAATATGTAGCTAGCTGCCCAGAATGTCAGAGAGTAGCACCGGGTCGAGTCGCCCGCCCCTCTGGTCCCACTGCCTATTGTCTCCACTCCCTTTGAGCAGCGTTGCAATGGACATAGTTGGGCCAGTGCTGCCTTCTGATTCGGGTACACGCACATATTAGTGATGGTGGATTATGCAACGCGGTACCGGAAGCAGTTCCGCTGCGGTCCACTAGTGCCACTGCAATTGCGAAGGAATTAAGTCAGATTATTGCTAGGGTAGGGATCCCAAAAGAAATATTGACTGATCATGGAGCGAACTTCTTGTCAAAAACGCTACAGCAGGTGTACAAAATTCTAAAAATACGTCCCATTAGGGCGTCCGTTTATCATCCCCAAGCGGATGGGCTGGTGGAACGTTTTAACCAAACATTAAAGCAAATGTTGAAACGGTTTGTGAGTCAGGAGCAGAAACATTGGGCCACCCTTCTTCCTTACCTACTCTTCGCAGTGAGAGAGGTGCCTCAGAGCTCAGCGGGATTTTCCCCTTTGAGCTATTATATGGCCGGCAGCCACGGGGCATCCTCGACCTGTTGAGAGAAGGTTGGGAAGAACACAAAACTCCTCTAAAAATGTAGTGCAGCATGTGCTCCTACTGCGTGATCGCCTTGATTTAATTGGTCGACTGGCTCAGGATAATCTCAGATCGGCTCAACATCGGCAACAGCGGCATTACAATACCAATGCAATTCGAACCTTTCGGCCAGGAGATAAAGTAATGCTGCTTCTTCCATCATTGGAATCGAAACTGTGTGCTAAATGGCAGGGGCCATATGAGGTGATACGGGCCATAGGATTAGTGAATTATGAAATTAGACAGCCCGATCGCCGAAATAAAACAGAAATCTATCATGTCAATTTGTTAAAGCCCTGGAAGGCAAGGGAGGTCTTATTCATAGCCCCAGGCGAGACAGAGGATGACTTAGGACCCTGTATAGAGACCCCTAGCCCCAGCCAAATTTCAATGGGGAAACAGTTACTTCGGATCAGCAAGTAGAATTGCGTAAGTTGATTGGGAAATTTGGGGATGTGTTTTCTGGCGTGCCCGGCAGGACTAACCTTACCAAATATGCTGTTATTACTCCGCCAGGTGTCACTGTTCGGGAGAGGCCCTACGGATCCCAGAAAGCCGGCGAGTGGCGTCCAGAACGAGGTGAGGCGATGCTTGAACTTGGGATCATTGAGCCTTCCAGAAGCGAGTGGTGCAGTCCTATTGTTATAGTGGCCAAGAAGGATGGCACTTAATCGCTTCTGTGTCGATTTTCGAAAGATCAATGCTATCGCCAAGTTCGACGCCTACCCCATGCCTCGGATCGACGAACTCCTCGACCGACTGGGGACGGCCGGGTTTATCTCAACTCTGGACCTGACGAAGGGATATTGGCAGATCCCTTTAACCCGCGATTCATGTGAAAAACGGCATTTTCAACTCCGGATGGTCTGTTCCATTTTAAAACCATGCCGTTTGGGCTACATGGTGCGCCGCCGCCTTTCAGAGACTAATGGGCGAGGTGTTACATCCCCATCGTGAGTATGCAGCAGCTCCTCCTCCTCCATACTGGCCAGCGTCAGAGGTTGGTTTGGGGCGGTCTTGTCCCAGAGGGTTAACGGGGTGGAGCACCCCATTCTTTACATCAGCAAAAAATGCTTCCTAGGGGCGCAATTACTCAGTTGTTGAGAAGGAGTGCTTGGCCATTAAATGGGCGACTCACTCCCTCAGATATTACTTACTGGGACATTCATTTGATCTAGTCACGGACCACGCCCACTCAGATGGTTAAGCACTATGAAGGATAGCAATGCTCGGATAACTTCGGTAGTATTTGGCATTGCAGCCTTACATGTATCGTATGGTACATCGTGCAGGGAAAGATCACCAAAATGCGGATTATTTTTCCCGGGAGGGAGTAATGGGGTTGGTAGGTTTGGCCGAGTGTTCCTTCGGCTCCACTCTGGCGGTGGGATATGTGACAAAGAGAGTGAACTCTTGTTTTAGATCTCCCTTCCGACCGGTGAGGACGCTGGGGAGGAGGAGCAGGCAGAGCAGCGGTGCGCAACGTCACAGACCCGGTCGGAAGCGAGGTGGCAATCACGCATTGGTTGACGGCGGTTGCCCTCGCTGACCAATGGGGATGGGACGGGCGTACTAAAAGGGGCGTGGCCCAGGGTTCTGCTCCTTCTGGCAAGGTACCGTCGCGTGTGAGAGAGACGAGAGCGAGAGAGCGAGAGAGAAACAGAGGAAGGGAATTGGAATACGGATCATTTGTTTTTGTGGACTTATCTACTAACCCATCTCCTCTTTCCTGTGTTGTAGAGCACTAGCGGACGCTCGGGATTACGCCGGAGGAGCGACAGCCCGGAAGTGCTGGGTTTTAATACCCCATGTTTCTCCGTTCCTGGATTACAAGAGAAAGACGGACTTTTGTTTATTGTTTGTTTATTTGGGCTCTTTGTTTGGTCGGGTTACACGTAGTTGTGTATCCCGGCGTTATTATTATTATTATTATTATTATTATTATTATTATTATTATTATTGTTTAATCGGGTTACACATTGCTGTGTATCCCGGTACTATTATTTGTGGGATTTACTTCTGTGCCGTGTGAGGAATAAGCGCGGGAGTTTTACCAACAAACCTGGACTGGTCTGTCGATCATTTACACCACACGCTCAGCTATCCTGTCACACTCATCTACTGTTATGTGTCTACTCTTGACAGTTGCTGGTGCACTTATTTTATTTATTTATTTTTTTCAGATGGACTGCTGTCTTCACTCAGAAAGTTGGTGTTGTACCAGTTATGGAGTTTCATCCCCAAGTATATTAAAGGAAATAGGTGGAACGTCACTCATTTTTGGCAGTGGTTTTGTAACTAATAACAAATAAAATGGCAGTTTGTCATGGAATTTAGAATGTAGAGGTGCGTAGTGGTTTATTCAGTGTGAAGTGGCTCATTAGTATGCAAGTCATGCTATTCGCTATGAATACGAATGGTCATGTGATGCTGTTTAACCAATCAGAGGTTGTTATTTTTCCAAGCCGTGTTATAATTGATGCTGTTTTGAAGGCAAAGGGTGGTCACACCAAATATTGATTTGATGTAGATTTTTCTTCTGTTCACTCACTTTGCATTTTGTTAATTGATAAATATAAACTATTAACATGTCTATTTTTGAAATCATTCTTATATATATATATATATATATTTGGTGTGACCACCCTTTGCCTTCAAAACAGCATCAATTCTTCTAGGTATACTTGCACACAGTTTTTGAAGGAACTCGGCAGGTAGGTTGGCCCAAACATCTTGGAGAACTAACCACAGTTCTTCTGCGGATTTAGGCAGCCTCAGTTGCTTCTCTCTCTTCATGTAATCCCAGACAGACTCGATGATGTTGAGATCAGGGCTCTGTGGGGGCCATACCATCACTTCAGGACTCCTTGTTCTTCTTTACGCTGAAGATAGTTCTTAATGACTTTCGCTGTATGTTTGGGGTCGTTGTCATGCTGCAGAATAAATTTGGGGCCAATCAGATGCCTCCCTGATGGTATTGCATGATGGATAAGTATCTGCCTGTACTTCTCAGCATTGAGGAGACCATTAATTCTGACCAAATCCCCAACTCCATTTGCAGAAATGCAGCCCCAAACTCGCAAGGAACCTCCACCATGCTTCACTGTTGCCTGCAGACACTGTGTGTGTCATTTGTGTACGCTCTCCAGCCCTTCAGCGAACAAACTGCCTTCTGCTACAGGCAAATATTTCAAAGTTTGACTCATCAGTCCAGAGCACCTGCTGCCATTTTTCTGCACCCCAGTTCCTGTGTTTTCGTGCATAGTTGAGTCGCTTGGCCTTGTTTCCACGTCGGAGGTATGGCTTTTTGGCCGCAAGTCTTCCATGAAGGCCACTTCTGACCAGACTTCTCCGGACAGTAGATGGGTGTACCAGGGTCCCACTGTTTTCTGCCAATTCTGAGCTGATGGCACTGCTGGACATCTTCCGATTGCGAAGGGAAGTAAGCATGATGTGTCTTTCATCTGCTGCAGTAAGTTTCCTTGGCCGACCACTGCGTCTCGGTCCTCAACGTTGCCCGTTTCTTTGTGCTTCTTCAAAAGAGCTTGGACAGCACATCTGGAAACCCCTGTCTGCCTTGAAATTTCTGCCTGGGAGAGACCTTGCTGATGCAGTATAACTACCTTGTGTCTTGTTGCTGTGCTCAGTCTTGCCATGGTGTATGACTTTTGACAGTAAACTGATGTTAAAACTTCTCCTGTTAAAATATCTATTTACTCTAGCTCAGCATTATAAAATTGGTAACTGAATACTGGTCCCCAGTTTAACTTCTTGCACTGGCATAAAATTCCCTTATGATTTTTAATGTCCATATTTTTTCTTGAAGTACTGTACATTAACAGCCAATGCTGTAGTGTTTTTCAATCTTTGTTTTCTTCTATTTCATTTAGCTGTTCCTCATTGTGACAAAAGAGAGTGAACTCTTGTTTTAGATCTCCCTTCCGACCGGTGAGGGCGCTGGGGAGGAGGAGCAGGCAGAGCAGCGGTGCATAGCGTCACAGACCCGGTCGGGAAGCGAGGTGGCAATCACGCATTGGTTGGCGGTTGCCCTCGCTGACCAATGGGGACGGGACGGGCGTACAAAGGGGCGTGGCCCAGGGTTCTGCTCCTTCTGGCAAGGTACCGTGCGTGTGAGAGAGAGCGAGAGCGAGCGAGAGCGAGAGAGAGAGAAACAGAGGAAGGGAATTGGAATACGGATCATTTGTTTTGTGGACTTATCTACTAACCCATCTCCTCTTTCCTGTGTTGTAGAGCACTAGCGGGACGCTCGGGATTACGCGGAGGAGCGACAGCCGGAAGTGCTGGGTTTTAATACCCCCATGTTTCTCCCGTTCCTGGATTACAAGAGGAAGACGGACTTTTGTTTATTGTTTGTTTATTTGGGCTCTTTGTTTGGTCGGGTTACACATAGTTGTGTATCCGGCGTTATTATTATTATTATTATTATTATTATTATTATTATTATTATTATTATTGTTTAATCGGGTTACACATTGCTGTGTATCCGGTACTATTATTTGTGGGATTTACTTCTGTGCCGTGTGAGGAATAAGCGCCGGGAGTTTTACCAACAAACCTGGACTGGTCTGTCGATCATTTACACCACACGCTCAGCTATCCTGTCACACGTGGTGTCATCAGAGGATGGATCCAGCCACTTTTGTGGCGGTCCTGGAGGCTATGGACAGCCGGAGGGAGATCGAGGAACGGAGAAGGGAGGAGCGATACACAGCCCTCATTGAGAGGGTCGGGATGGGGATGGCGTCGGCAGCAACAGCGGGGCCCGTGATGGTTGCCCGAAGGCCCGGGCCCAGAAAATGACGGCGGAGGACGACCCTGAAGCCTACCTCGTGGCATTCGAGCGGCTGGCCACCACTGCAGCATGGCCCCGGGAGTACTGGGCGAGCCAACTTGGCCCCTGCTTGGTTGGGGAGGCGCAGGCAGCGTGTCGGGCCATGACTGACACCGATGCTGCCCAGTATGATCTGGTTAAGCAGGCTATACTCCGCCGTCTCAACATCACGGGGAGACTCATCGGGTCAGATTCCGGGAGTTCCGCGCCACCTAACACCCGGCCCAGGGTGGTGGCACAACGGCTATGCGACCACATGGCGCAATGGCTAAACCCCAGCCAGAAAACTGGGGTCCAGATGGGGAAGCCATTGTGATGGAGCAGTTTTGCCATGTGGTCGGGGCGAAACGCAGGCCTGGATACGCCGGCACAACCCCACCACCCTGGATCAAGCCGTGGCGTTGGGCGAGAATTTTGAGGACTCCCTCATGTCCGCCCAAACCACTCTGCTGAACTGCCCCTCTCCCTCCTCTACCAAGGAACCATCATCACACCCCGGACCAAGACCTGCCCGACCACCGGCCCCATCGGGCCATCCCAGCCCCTACCATGGAGGCAGAGGTTGGCCCCAGCTGGGGTAGAATGGTTCCCCCTGCCCCGCTGTCATACCAGCAGCGGGACAAATATGTACCCCCTTTCCCTCTGCCCCACCCCTCTGTTTTAGGTGCCAGCAGCGGGACACATTGCCAGATACTGCCCGGCGGCCATGGAGTGCGACGTGGCTGCGTGTCACCTGGCATCTGAGACAGGTAGGAAATGGGGAAATGGTCGGGAGGGCCGTGTACGGTTGATGTTGTATTGGGGAATGTGAACACCCACGCGTTAGTGGACACAGGGTGTGAGCAAACTTTAATTCGAACAGCTCTCCTTGGCGGTATGTCGTGGCAGCCACAAGGCCAGGTGGCAATCTCCTGTATCCATGGGGATACGGCGACATACCCCACTCTAAAAGTATATTTATCGGTAGGCCCGATAAAGCGCCACCTAGTAGTGGGGGTGGCGAAAAGTTGCCACATCCAGTTATTCTGGGTCGAGACTGGCGCAATATAAAGATTTAATAAAAATGTCGGCAGCCTCGACCACCGTGTAGACACGGCAGACCCCGGAAGGGAAGTAATTGGTACTGTTTTTCCCTTCCATACAGAGCTGTTTTCTCCACTTTTTCGTCCTAGGAAAACACGTAAGGAGAGACGGAAGGAAAAGTGGGAAGGCGCATCGATAAGACACGGTTGGGGTCTGGCAGGAGAAGGTGCTGATGGTCCCAAGCGTCAATCGAAGGGAGTCGGAACGCAGTGTGACCGGGCGGCGAGGTTACTGGACCCTCGAGGGTCGAGACTGCTCCAGCCCCTGTCAATATCCCGGACGTGTGGGCCTCAGCGCGGACCTAGTGTGGGAGCAGAACAACGACCCCACACTGGTGCAGCTTGGGAACAGGTCCGGTCTATTGAGGGTAAGGATGTTGGCGGCATTGGGACGCTGGTATATCCCCATTTCGTGGTAGAGGGCACTTGCTTTATAGAGTAAACCCAGCCCGGGCACAGGACAGCCTGTCAAACAGTTGATGGTTCCCCGTCCTGTCGACCAGAGGTCATGAGGCTGGCGCATGGCGTCCCCTTTGCAGGACATCTTGGCGTGGACAAGGCGAGGGACCGAATACTGGCTCGATTTTACTGGGCAGGGCTCTACACCGAAGTGGCGAAATATGTAGCTAGCTGCCCAGAATGTCAGAGAGTAGCACCGGGTCGAGTCGCCCGCCCCTCTGGTCCCACTGCCTATTGTCTCCACTCCCTTTGAGCAGCGTTGCAATGGACATAGTTGGGCCAGTGCTGCCTTCTGATTCGGGTACACGCACATATTAGTGATGGTGGATTATGCAACGCGGTACCGGAAGCAGTTCCGCTGCGGTCCACTAGTGCCACTGCAATTGCGAAGGAAT
The DNA here is from genome assembly GCA_030684275.1 of Acipenser oxyrinchus oxyrinchus. Taxonomy (NCBI): domain Eukaryota; kingdom Metazoa; phylum Chordata; class Actinopteri; order Acipenseriformes; family Acipenseridae; genus Acipenser; species Acipenser oxyrinchus. The sequence continues at coordinate 17,539 of JAGXEW010001208.1, read as the reverse complement.
TAAGTCAGATTATTGCTAGGGTAGGGATCCCAAAAGAAATATTGACTGATCATGGAGCGAACTTCTTGTCAAAAACGCTACAGCAGGTGTACAAAATTCTAAAAATACGTCCCATTAGGGCGTCCGTTTATCATCCCCAAACGGATGGGCTGGTGGAACGTTTTAACCAAACATTAAAGCAAATGTTGAAACGGTTTGTGAGTCAGGAGCAGAAACATTGGGCCACCCTTCTTCCTTACCTACTCTTCGCAGTGAGAGAGGTGCCTCAGAGCTCAACGGGATTTTCCCCCTTTGAGCTATTATATGGCCGGCAGCCACGGGGCATCCTCGACCTGTTGAGAGAAGGTTGGGAAGAACACAAAGGCTCCTCTAAAAATGTAGTGCAGCATGTGCTCCTACTGCGTGATCGCCTTGATTTAATTGGTCGACTGGCTCAGGATAATCTCAGATCGGCTCAACATCGGCAACAGCGGCATTACAATACCAATGCACAATTCGAACCTTTCGGCCAGGAGATAAAGTAATGCTGCTTCTTCCATCATTGGAATCGAAACTGTGTGCTAAATGGCAGGGGCCATATGAGGTGATCACGGGCCATAGGATTAGTGAATTATGAAATTAGACAGCCCGATCGCGAAATAAAACAGAAATCTATCATGTCAATTTGTTAAAGCCCTGGAAGGCAAGGGAGGTCTTATTCATAGCCCCAGGCGAGACAGAGGATGACTTAGGACCCTGTATAGAGACCCCTAGCCCCAGCCAAATTTCAATGGGGAAACAGTTACTTCGGATCAGCAAGTAGAATTGCGTAAGTTGATTGGGAAATTTGGGGATGTGTTTTCTGGCGTGCCCGGCAGGACTAACCTTACCAAATATGCTGTTATTACTCCGCCAGGTGTCACTGTTCGGGAGAGGCCCTACGGATCCCAGAAAGCGGCGGAGTGGCGTCCAGAACGAGGTGAGGGCGATGCTTGAACTTGGGGTCATTGAGCCTTCCAGAAGCGAGTGGTGCAGTCCTATTGTTATAGTGGCCAAGAAGGATGGCACTAATACGCTTCTGTGTCGATTTTCGAAAGATCAATGCTATCGCCAAGTTCGACGCCTACCCCATGCCTCGGATCGACGAACTCCTCGACCGACTGGGGACGGCGGGTTTATCTCAACTCTGGACCTGACGAAGGGATATTGGCAGATCCCTTTAACCCGCGATTCATGTGAAAAACGGCATTTTCAACTCCGGATGGTCTGTTCCATTTTAAAACCATGCCGTTTGGGCTACATGGTGCGCCGCCGCCTTTCAGAGACTAATGGACGAGGTGTTACATCCCCATCGTGAGTATGCAGCAGCTCCTCCTCCTCCATACTGGCCAGCGTCAGAGGTTGGTTTGAGCGGTCTTGTCCCAGAGGGTTAACGGGTGGAGCACCCCATTCTTTACATCAGCAAAAAATGCTTCCTAGGGGCGCAATTACTCAGTTGTTGAGAAGGAGTGCTTGGCCATTAAATGGGCGACTCACTCCCTCAGATATTACTTACTGGGACATTCATTTGATCTAGTCACGGACCACGCCCCACTCAGATGGTTAAGCACTATGAAGGATAGCAATGCTCGGATAACTTCGGTAGTATTTGGCATTGCAGCCTTACATGTATCGTATGGTACATCGTGCAGGAAAGATCACCAAAATGCGGATTATTTTTCCGGGAGGGGGAGTAATGGGGTTGGTAGGTTTGGCGAGTGTTCCTTCGGCTCCACTCTGAGCGGTGGGATATGTGACAAAAGAGAGTGAACTCTTGTTTAGATCTCCCTTCCGACCGGTGAGGACGCTGGGGAGGAGGAGCAGGCAGAGCAGCGGTGCGCAACGTCACAGACCCGGTCGGGAAGCGAGGTGGCAATCGCATTGGTTGGCGGTTGCCCTCGCTGACCAATGGGGATGGGACGGGCGCATAAAAGGGGCGTGGCCCAGGGTTCTGCTCCTTCTGGCAAGGTACCGTGCGTGAGAGAGAGAGAGAGCGAGAGCGAGAGAAACAGAGGAAGGGAATTGGAATACTGGATCATTTGTTTTTGTGGACTTATCTACTAACCCATCTCCTCTTTCCTGTGTTGTAGAGCACTAACGGGACGCTCGGGATTACGCCGGAGGAGCGACAGCCCGGAAGTGCTGGGTTTTAATACCCCCATGTTTCTCCCGTTCCTGGATTACAAGAGAAAGACGGACTTTTGTTTATTGTTTGTTTATTTGGGCTCTTTGTTTGGTCGGGTTACACGTAGTTGTGTATCCCGGCGGATTTAGGCAGCCTCAGTTGCTCTCTCTCTTCATGTAATCCCAGACAGACTCGATGATGTTGAGATCAGGGCTCTGTGGGGGCCATACCATCACTTCCAGGACTCCTTGTTCTTCTTTACGCTGAAGATAGTTCTTAATGACTTTCGCTGTATGTTTGGGGTCGTTGTCATGCTGCAGAATAAATTTGGGGCCAATCAGATGCCTCCCTGATGGTATTGCATGATGGATAAGTATCTGCCTGTACTTCTCAGCATTGAGGAGACCATTAATTCTGACCAAATCCCCAACTCCATTTGCAGAAATGCAGCCCCAAACTCGCAAGGAACCTCCACCATGCTTCACTGTTGCCTGCAGACACTGTGTGTGTCATTTGTGTACGCTCTCCAGCCCTTCGGCAAACAAACTGCCTTCTGCTACAGGCAAATATTTCAAAGTTTGACTCATCAGTCCAGAGCACCTGCTGCCATTTTTCTGCACCCCAGTTCCTGTGTTTTCGTGCATAGTTGAGTCGCTTGGCCTTGTTTCCACGTCGGAGGTATGGCTTTTTGGCCGCAAGTCTTCCATGAAGGCCACTTCTGACCAGACTTCTCCGGACAGTAGATGGGTGTACCAGGGTCCCACTGTTTTCTGCCAATTCTGAGCTGATGGCACTGCTGGACATCTTCCGATTGCGAAGGGAAGTAAGCATGATGTGTCTTTCATCTGCTGCAGTAAGTTTCCTTGGCCGACCACTGCGTCACGGTCCTCAACGTTGCCCGTTTCTTTGTGCTTCTTCAAAAGAGCTTGGACAGCACATCTGGAAACCCCTGTCTGCCTTGAAATTTCTGCCTGGGAGAGACCTTGCTGATGCAGTATAACTACCTTGTGTCTTGTTGCTGTGCTCAGTCTTGCCATGGTGTATGACTTTTGACAGTAAACTGATGTTAAAACTTCTCCTGTTAAAATATCTATTTACTCTAGCTCAGCATTATAAAATTGGTAACTGAATACTGGTCCCCAGTTTAACTTCTTGCACTGGCATAAAATTCCCTTATGATTTTTAATGTCCATATTTTTTCTTGAAGTACTGTACATTAACAGCCAATGCTGTAGTGTTTTTCAATCTTTGTTTTCTTCTATTTCATTTAGCTGTTCCTCATTGTGACAAAGAGAGTGAACTCTTGTTTTAGATCTCCCTTCCGACCGGTGAGGACGCTAGGGAGGAGGAGCAGGCAGAGCCGCGTGCGCAACGTCACAGACCCGGTCGGGAAGCGAGGTGGCAATCACGCATTGGTTGACGGCGGTTGCCCTCGCTGACCAATGGGGACGGGACGGGCGCACAAAAGGGGCGTGGCCCAGGGTTCTGCTCCTTCTGGCAAGGTACCGTGCGTGTGAGAGAGAGAGCGAGAGCGAGAGCGAGAGAGCGAGAGAGAAACAGAGGAAGGAATTGGAATACGGATCATTTGTTTTGTGGACTTATCTACTAACCCATCTCCTCTTTCCTGTGTTGTAGAGCACTAACGGGACGCTCGGGATTACGCCGAGGAGCGACAGCCCGAAGTGCTGGGTTTTAATACCCCATGTTTCTCCGTTCCTGGATTACAAGAGGAAGACGGACTTTTGTTTATTGTTTGTTTATTTGGGCTCTTTGTTTGGTCGGGTTACACATAGTTGTGTATCCCGGCGTTATTATTATTATTATTATTATTATTATTATTATTATTATTATTATTATTGTTTAATCGGGTTACACATTGCTGTGTATCCCGGTACTATTATTTGTGGGATTTACTTCTGTGCCGTGTGAGGAATAAACGCCGGGAGTTTTTACCAACAAACCTGGACTGGTCTGTCGATCATTTACACCACACGCTCAGCTATCCTGTCACACGTGGTGTCATCAGAGGGATGGATCCAGCCACTTTTGTGGCGGTCCTGGAGGCTATGGACAGCCGGAGGGAGATCGAGGAACGGAGAAGGGAGGAGCGATACACAGCCCTCATTGAGAGGGTCGGGATGGGGATGACGTCGGCAGCAACAGCGGGGCCCGTGATGGTTGCCCCGGCCCGGGCCCAGAAAATGACGGCGGAGGACGACCCTGAAGCCTACCTCGTGGCATTCGAGCGGCTGGCCACCACTGCAGCATGGCCCCGGGAGTACTGGGCGAGCCAACTTGGCCCCTGCTTGGTTGGGGAGGCGCAGGCAGCGATCGGGCCATGACTGACACCGATGCTGCCCAGTATGATCTGGTTAAGCAGGCTATACTCCGCCGTCTCAACATCACGGGGAGACTCATCGGGTCAGATTCCGGGAGTTCCGGCGGCCACCTAACACCCGCCCAGGGTGGTGGCACAACGGCTATGCGACCACATGGCGCAATGGCTAAACCCCAGCCAGAAAACTGGGGTCCAGATGGGGAAGCCATTGTGATGGAGCAGTTTTGCCATGTGGTCGGGGCCGAAACGCAGGCCTGGATACGCCGGCACAACCCCACCACCCTGGATCAAGCCGTGGCGTTGGACGAGAATTTTGAGGACTCCCTCATGTCCGCCCAAACCACTCTGCTGAACTGCCCTCTCCTCCTCTACCAAGGAACCATCATCACACCCCCGGACCAAGACCTGCCCGACCACCGGCCCCATCGGGCCATCCCAGCCCCTACCATGGAGGCAGAGGTTGGCCCCAGCTGGGGTAGAATGGTTCCCCTGCCCCGCTGTCATACCAGCAGCGGGACAAATATGTACCCCCTTTCCCTCTGCCCCACCCCTCTGTTTTAGGTGCCAGCAGCCGGGACACATTGCCAGATACTGCCCGGCGCCATGGAGTGCGACGTGGCTGCGTGTCACCTGGCATCTGAGACAGGTAGGAAATGGGGAAATGGTCGGGAGGGCCCGTGTACGGTTGATGTTGTATTGGGGAATGTGAACACCCACGCGTTAGTGGACACAGGGTGTGAGCAAACTTTAATTCGAACAGCTCTCCTTGGCGGTATGTCGTGGCAGCCACAAGGCCAGGTGGCAATCTCCTGTATCCATGGGGATACGGCGACATACCCCACTCTAAAAGTATATTTATCGGTAGGCCCGATAAAGCGCCACCTAGTAGTGGGGGTGGCGAAAAGTTGCCACATCCAGTTATTCTGGGTCGAGACTGGCCGCAATATAAAGATTTAATAAAAATGTCGGCAGCCTCGACCACACGTGTAGACACGGCAGACCCCCGGAAGGGAAGTAATTGGTACTGTTTTTCCCTTCCATACAGAGCTGTTTTCTCCACTTTTTCGTCCTAGGAAAACACGTAAGGAGAGACGGAAGGAAAAGTGGGAAGGCGCATCGATAAGACACAGTTGGGGTCTGGCAGGAGAAGGTGCTGATGGTCCCAAACGTCAATCGAAGGGAGTCGGAACGCAGTGTGACCGGGCGAAGCGAGGTTACTGGACCCTCGAGGGTCGAGACTGCTCCAGCCCCTGTCAATATCCCGGACGTGTGGGCCTCAGCGCGGACCTAGTGTGGGAGCAGAACAACGACCCCACACTGGTGCACGCTTGGGAACAGGTCCGGTCTATTGAGGGTAAGGATGTTGACGGCATTGGGACGCTGGTATATCCCCATTTCGTGGTAGAGGGCACTTGCTTTATAGAGTAAACCCAGCCCCGGCACAGGACAGCCTGTCAAACAGTTGATGGTTCCCCGTCCTGTCGACCAGAGGTCATGAGGCTGGCGCATGACGCCCCTTTGCAGGACATCTTGGCGTGGACAAGACGAGGGACCGAATACTGGCTCGATTTTACTGGGCAGGGCTCTACACCGAAGTGGCGAAATATGTAGCTAGCTGCCCAGAATGTCAGAGAGTAGCACCGGGTCGAGTGCGCCCGCGCCTCTGGTCCCACTGCCTATTGTCTCCACTCCCTTTGAACGCGTTGCAATGGACATAGTTGGGCCAGTGCTGCCTTCTGATTCCGGTACACGCACATATTAGTGATGGTGGATTATGCAACGCGGTACCGGAAGCAGTTCCGCTGCGTCCACTAGTGCCACTGCAATTGCGAAGGAATTAAGTCAGATTATTGCTAGGGTAGGGATCCCAAAAGAAATATTGACTGATCATGGAACGAACTTCTTGTCAAAAACGCTACAGCAGGTGTACAAAATTCTAAAAATACGTCCCATTAGGACGTCCGTTTATCATCCCCAAACGGATGGGCTGGTGGAACGTTTTAACCAAACATTAAAGCAAATGTTGAAACGGTTTGTGAGTCAGGAGCAGAAACATTGGGCCACCCTTCTTCCTTACCTACTCTTCGCAGTGAGAGAGGTGCCTCAGAGCTCAACGGGATTTTCCCCTTTGAGCTATTATATGGCCGGCAGCCACGGGCATCCTCGACCTGTTGAGAGAAGGTTGGGAAGAACACAAAGGCTCCTCTAAAAATGTAGTGCAGCATGTGCTCCTACTGCGTGATCGCCTTGATTTAATTGGTCGACTGGCTCAGGATAATCTCAGATCGGCTCAACATCGGCAACAGCGGCATTACAATACCAATGCACAATTCGAACCTTTCGGCCAGGAGATAAAGTAATGCTGCTTCTTCCATCATTGGAATCGAAACTGTGTGCTAAATGGCAGGGGCCATATGAGGTGATACGGGCCATAGGATTAGTGAATTATGAAATTAGACAGCCCGATCGCCGAAATAAAACAGAAATCTATCATGTCAATTTGTTAAAGCCCTGGAAGGCAAGGGAGGTCTTATTCATAGCCCCAGGCGAGACAGAGGATGACTTAGGACCCTGTATAGAGACCCCTAGCCCCAGCCAAATTTCAATGGGGAAACAGTTACTTCCGGATCAGCAAGTAGAATTGCGTAAGTTGATTGGGAAATTTGGGGATGTGTTTTCTGGCGTGCCCGGCAGGACTAACCTTACCAAATATGCTGTTATTACTCCGCCAGGTGTCACTGTTCGGGAGAGGCCCTACGGATCCCAGAAAGCCGGGCGGAGTGGCGTCCAGAACGAGGTGAGGGCGATGCTTGAACTTGGGGTCATTGAGCCTTCCAGAAGCGAGTGGTGCAGTCCTATTGTTATAGTGGCCAAGAAGGATGGCACTTATCGCTTCTGTGTCGATTTTCGAAAGATCAATGCTATCGCCAAGTTCGACGCCTACCCCATGCCTCGGATCGACGAACTCCTCGACCGACTGGGGACGGCCGGGTTTATCTCAACTCTGGACCTGACGAAGGGATATTGGCAGATCCCTTTAACCCGCGATTCATGTGAAAAACGGCATTTTCAACTCCGGATGGTCTGTTCCATTTTAAAACCATGCCGTTTGGGCTACATGGTGCGCCGCCTTTCAGAGACTAATGGACGAGGTGTTACATCCCCATCGTGAGTATGCAGCAGCTCCTCCTCCTCCATACTGGCCAGCGTCAGAGGTTGGTTTGGGGCGGTCTTGTCCCAGAGGGTTAACGGGTGGAGCACCCCATTCTTTACATCAGCAAAAAATGCTTCCTAGGGGCGCAATTACTCAGTTGTTGAGAAGGAGTGCTTGGCCATTAAATGGGCGACTCACTCCCTCAGATATTACTTACTGGGACATTCATTTGATCTAGTCACGGACCACGCCCACTCAGATGGTTAAGCACTATGAAGGATAGCAATGCTCGGATAACTTCGGTAGTATTTGGCATTGCAGCCTTACATGTATCGTATGGTACATCGTGCAGGAAAGATCACCAAAATGCGGATTATTTTTCCCGGAGAGGGAGTAATGGGGTTGGTAGGTTTGGCCGAGTGTTCCTTCGGCTCCACTCTGGCGGTGGGATATGTGACAAAGAGAGTGAACTCTTGTTTTAGATCTCCCTTCCGACCGGTGAGGACGCTGGGGAGGAGGAGCAGGCAGAGCAGCGTGCGCAACGTCACAGACCCGGTCGGAAGCGAGGTGGCAATCACGCATTGGTTGACGGCGGTTGCCCTCGCTGACCAATGGGGATGGGACGGGCGCATAAAAGGGGCGTGGCCCAGGGTTCTGCTCCTTCTGGCAAGGTACCGTGCGTGTGAGAGAGCGAGAGCGAGAGAGCGAGAGAGAAACAGAGGAAGGGAATTGGAATACGGATCATTTGTTTTTGTGGACTTATCTACTAACCCATCTCCTCTTTCCTGTGTTGTAGAGCACTAGCGGACGCTCGGGATTACGCGGAGGAGCGACAGCCCGGAAGTGCTGGGTTTTAATACCCCATGTTTCTCCGTTCCTGGATTACAAGAGAAAGACGGACTTTTGTTTATTGTTTGTTTATTTGGGCTCTTTGTTTGGTCGGGTTACACGTAGTTGTGTATCCCGCGTTATTATTATTATTATTATTATTATTATTATTATTATTATTATTATTGTTTAATCGGGTTACACATTGCTGTGTATCCCGGTACTATTATTTGTGGGATTTACTTCTGTGCCGTGTGAGGAATAAACGCGGGAGTTTTACCAACAAACCTGGACTGGTCTGTCGATCATTTACACCACACGCTCAGCTATCCTGTCACACTCATCTACTGTTATGTGTCTACTCTTGACAGTTGCTGGTGCACTTATTTTATTTATTTATTTTTTCAGATGGACTGCTGTCTTCACTCAGAAAGTTGGTGTTGTACCAGTTATGGAGTTTCATCCCCAAGTATATTAAAGGAAATAGGTGGAGCGTCACTCATTTTTGGCAGTGGTTTTGTAACTAATAACAAATAAAATGGCAGTTTGTCATGGAATTTAGAATGTAGAGGTGCGTAGTGGTTTATTCAGTGTGAAGTGGCTCATTAGTATGCAAGTCATGCTATTCGCTATGAATACTGAATGGTCATGTGATGCTGTTTAACCAATCAGAGGTTGTTATTTTTCCAAGCCGTGTTATAATTGATGCTGTTTTGAAGGCAAAGGGTGGTCACACCAAATATTGATTTGATGTAGATTTTTCTTCTGTTCACTCACTTTGCATTTTGTTAATTGATAAATATAAACTATTAACATGTCTATTTTTGAAATCATTCTTATATATATATATATATATATTTGGTGTGACCACCCTTTGCCTTCAAAACAGCATCAATTCTTCTAGGTATACTTGCACACAGTTTTTGAAGGAACTCGGCAGGTAGGTTGGCCCAAACATCTTGGAGAACTAACCACAGTTCTTCTGCGGATTTAGGCAGCCTCAGTTGCTTCTCTCTCTTCATGTAATCCCAGACAGACTCGATGATGTTGAGATCAGGGCTCTGTGGGGCCATACCATCACTTCCAGGACTCCTTGTTCTTCTTTACGCTGAAGATAGTTCTTAATGACTTTACGCTGTATGTTTGGGGTCGTTGTCATGCTGCAGAATAAATTTGGGGCCAATCAGATGCCTCCCTGATGGTATTGCATGATGGATAAGTATCTGCCTGTACTTCTCAGCATTGAGGAGACCATTAATTCTGACCAAATCCCCAACTCCATTTGCAGAAATGCAGCCCCAAACTCGCAAGGAACCTCCACCATGCTTCACTGTTGCCTGCAGACACTGTGTGTGTCATTTGTGTACGCTCTCCAGCCCTTCAGCGAACAAACTGCCTTCTGCTACAGGCAAATATTTCAAAGTTTGACTCATCAGTCCAGAGCACCTGCTGCCATTTTTCTGCACCCCAGTTCCTGTGTTTTCGTGCATAGTTGAGTCGCTTGGCCTTGTTTCCACGTCGGAGGTATGGCTTTTTGGCCGCAAGTCTTCCATGAAGGCCACTTCTGACCAGACTTCTCCGGACAGTAGATGGGTGTACCAGGGTCCCACTGTTTTCTGCCAATTCTGAGCTGATGGCACTGCTGGACATCTTCCGATTGCGAAGGGAAGTAAGCATGATGTGTCTTTCATCTGCTGCAGTAAGTTTCCTTGGCCGACCACTGCGTCTACGGTCCTCAACGTTGCCCGTTTCTTTGTGCTTCTTCAAAAGAGCTTGGACAGCACATCTGGAAACCCCTGTCTGCCTTGAAATTTCTGCCTGGGAGAGACCTTGCTGATGCAGTATAACTACCTTGTGTCTTGTTGCTGTGCTCAGTCTTGCCATGGTGTATGACTTTTGACAGTAAACTGATGTTAAAACTTCTCCTGTTAAAATATCTATTTACTCTAGCTCAGCATTATAAAATTGGTAACTGAATACTGGTCCCCAGTTTAACTTCTTGCACTGGCATAAAATTCCCTTATGATTTTTAATGTCCATATTTTTTCTTGAAGTACTGTACATTAACAGCCAATGCTGTAGTGTTTTTCAATCTTTGTTTTCTTCTATTTCATTTAGCTGTTCCTCATTGTGACAAAGAGAGAGTGAACTCTTGTTTTAGATCTCCCTTCCGACCGGTGAGGGCGCTAGGGAGGAGGAGCAGGCAGAGCAGCGGTGCGCAACGTCACAGACCCGGTCGGGAAGCGAGGTGGCAATCACGCATTGGTTGGGCGGTTGCCCTCGCTGACCAATGGGGACGGGACGGGCGCACAAAGGGGCGTGGCCCAGGGTTCTGCTCCTTCTGGCAAGGTACCGTGCGTGTGAGAGAGAGCGAGCGAGAGCGAGAGCGAGAGAGCGAGAGAGAAACAGAGGAAGGGAATTGGAATACGGATCATTTGTTTTGTGGACTTATCTACTAACCCATCTCCTCTTTCCTGTGTTGTAGAGCACTAGCGGGACGCTCGGGATTACGCGGAGGAGCGACAGCCGGAAGTGCTGGGTTTTAATACCCCCATGTTTCTCCCGTTCCTGGATTACAAGAGGAAGACGGACTTTTGTTTATTGTTTGTTTATTTGGGCTCTTTGTTTGGTCGGGTTACACATAGTTGTGTATCCGGCGTTATTATTATTATTATTATTATTATTATTATTATTATTATTATTATTGTTTAATCGGGTTACACATTGCTGTGTATCCGGTACTATTATTTGTGGGATTTACTTCTGTGCCGTGTGAGGAATAAACGCCGGGAGTTTTTACCAACAAACCTGGACTGGTCTGTCGATCATTTACACCACACGCTCAGCTATCCTGTCACACGTGGTGTCATCAGAGGGATGGATCCAGCCACTTTTGTGGCGGTCCTGGAGGCTATGGACAGCCGGAGGGAGATCGAGGAACGGAGAAGGGAGGAGCGATACACAGCCCTCATTGAGAGGGTCGGGATGGGGATGACGTCGGCAGCAACAGCGGGGCCCGTGATGGTTGCCCCGAAGGCCCGGGCCCAGAAAATGACGGCGGAGGACGACCCTGAAGCCTACCTCGTGGCATTCGAGCGGCTGGCCACCACTGCAGCATGGCCCCGGGAGTACTGGGCGAGCCAACTTGGCCCCTGCTTGGTTGGGGAGGCGCAGGCAGCGTGTCGGGCCATGACTGACACCGATGCTGCCCAGTATGATCTGGTTAAGCAGGCTATACTCCGCCGTCTCAACATCACGGGGAGACTCATCGGGTCAGATTCCGGGAGTTCGGCGGCCACCTAACACCCGGCCCAGGGTGGTGGCACAACGGCTATGCGACCACATGGCGCAATGGCTAAACCCCAGCCAGAAAACTGGGGTCCAGATGGGGAAGCCATTGTGATGGAGCAGTTTTGCCATGTGGTCGGGGCCGAAACGCAGGCCTGGATACGCCGGCACAACCCCACCACCCTGGATCAAGCCGTGGCGTTGGCGAGAATTTTGAGGACTCCCTCATGTCCGCCCAAACCACTCTGCTGAACTGCCCCTCTCCCTCCTCTACCAAGGAACCATCATCACACCCCCGGACCAAGACCTGCCCGACCACCGGCCCCATCGGGCCATCCCAGCCCCTACCATGGAGGCAGAGGTTGGCCCCAGCTGGGGTAGAATGGTTCCCCCTGCCCCGCTGTCATACCAGCAGCGGGACAAATATGTACCCCCTTTCCCTCTGCCCCACCCCTCTGTTTTAGGTGCCAGCAGCGGGACACATTGCCAGATACTGCCCGGCGGCCATGGAGTGCGACGTGGCTGCGTGTCACCTGGCATCTGAGACAGGTAGGAAATGGGGAAATGGTCGGGAGGGCCCGTGTACGGTTGATGTTGTATTGGGGAATGTGAACACCCACGCGTTAGTGGACACAGGGTGTGAGCAAACTTTAATTCGAACAGCTCTCCTTGGCGGTATGTCGTGGCAGCCACAAGGCCAGGTGGCAATCTCCTGTATCCATGGGGATACGGCGACATACCCCACTCTAAAAGTATATTTATCGGTAGGCCCGATAAAAGCCACCTAGTAGTGGGGGTGGCGAAAAGTTGCCACATCCAGTTATTCTGGGTCGAGACTGGCGCAATATAAAGATTTAATAAAAATGTCGGCAGCCTCGACCACACGTGTAGACACGGCAGACCCCCGGAAGGGAAGTAATTGGTACTGTTTTTCCCTTCCATACAGAGCTGTTTTCTCCACTTTTTCGTCCTAGGAAAACACGTAAGGAGAGACGGAAGGAAAAGTGGGAAGGCGCATCGATAAGACACAGTTGGGGTCTGGCAGGAGAAGGTGCTGATGGTCCCAAACGTCAATCGAAGGGAGTCGGAACGCAGTGTGACCGGGCGAAGCGAGGTTACTGGACCCTCGAGGGTCGAGACTGCTCCAGCCCCTGTCAATATCCCGGACGTGTGGGCCTCAGCGCGGACCTAGTGTGGGAGCAGAACAACGACCCCACACTGGTGCACGCTTGGGAACAGGTCCGGTCTATTGAGGGTAAGGATGTTGACGGCATTGGGACGCTGGTATATCCCCATTTCGTGGTAGAGGGCACTTGCTTTATAGAGTAAACCCAGCCCCGGCACAGGACAGCCTGTCAAACAGTTGATGGTTCCCCGTCCTGTCGACCAGAGGTCATGAGGCTGGCGCATGACGTCCCCTTTGCAGGACATCTTGGCGTGGACAAGACGAGGGACCGAATACTGGCTCGATTTTACTGGGCAGGGCTCTACACCGAAGTGGCGAAATATGTAGCTAGCTGCCCAGAATGTCAGAGAGTAGCACCGGGTCGAGTCGCCCGCCCCTCTGGTCCCACTGCCTATTGTCTCCACTCCCTTTGAACGCGTTGCAATGGACATAGTTGGGCCAGTGCTGCCTTCTGATTCGGTACACGCACATATTAGTGATGGTGGATTATGCAACGCGGTACCGGAAGCAGTTCCGCTGCGGTCCACTAGTGCCACTGCAATTGCGAAGGAATTAAGTCAGATTATTGCTAGGGTAGGGATCCCAAAAGAAATATTGACTGATCATGGAACGAACTTCTTGTCAAAAACGCTACAGCAGGTGTACAAAATTCTAAAAATACGTCCCATTAGGACGTCCGTTTATCATCCCCAAACGGATGGGCTGGTGGAACGTTTTAACCAAACATTAAAGCAAATGTTGAAACGGTTTGTGAGTCAGGAGCAGAAACATTGGGCCACCCTTCTTCCTTACCTACTCTTCGCAGTGAGAGAGGTGCCTCAGAGCTCAACGGGATTTTCCCCTTTGAGCTATTATATGGCCGGCAGCCACGGGCATCCTCGACCTGTTGAGAGAAGGTTGGGAAGAACACAAAGGCTCCTCTAAAAATGTAGTGCAGCATGTGCTCCTACTGCGTGATCGCCTTGATTTAATTGGTCGACTGGCTCAGGATAATCTCAGATCGGCTCAACATCGGCAACAGCGGCATTACAATACCAATGCACTAATTCGAACCTTTCGCCAGGAGATAAAGTAATGCTGCTTCTTCCATCATTGGAATCGAAACTGTGTGCTAAATGGCAGGGGCCATATGAGGTGATACGGGCCATAGGATTAGTGAATTATGAAATTAGACAGCCCGATCGCGAAATAAAACAGAAATCTATCATGTCAATTTGTTAAAGCCCTGGAAGGCAAGGGAGGTCTTATTCATAGCCCCAGGCGAGACAGAGGATGACTTAGGACCCTGTATAGAGACCCCTAGCCCCAGCCAAATTTCAATGGGGAAACAGTTACTTCCGGATCAGCAAGTAGAATTGCGTAAGTTGATTGGGAAATTTGGGGATGTGTTTTCTGACGTGCCCGGCAGGACTAACCTTACCAAATATGCTGTTATTACTCCGCCAGGTGTCACTGTTCGGGAGAGGCCCTACCGGATCCCAGAAAGCCGGCGGAGTGGCGTCCAGAACGAGGTGAGGGCGATGCTTGAACTTGGGGTCATTGAGCCTTCCAGAAGCGAGTGGTGCAGTCCTATTGTTATAGTGGCCAAGAAGGATGGCACTAATCGCTTCTGTGTCGATTTTCGAAAGATCAATGCTATCGCCAAGTTCGACGCCTACCCCATGCCTCGGATCGACGAACTCCTCGACCGACTGGGGACGGCCGGGTTTATCTCAACTCTGGACCTGACGAAGGGATATTGGCAGATCCCTTTAACCCGCGATTCATGTGAAAAACGGCATTTTCAACTCCGGATGGTCTGTTCCATTTTAAAACCATGCCGTTTGGGCTACATGGTGCGCCGCCGCCTTTCAGAGACTAATGGACGAGGTGTTACATCCCCATCGTGAGTATGCAGCAGCTTATATTGACGATGTGGTGATATATAGCTCCACCTGGAGAGAGCATGTAATTCGACTTACAGCCGTCCTTCAGTCTCTAAGGGCTGCCCGCTGACAGCCAACCTAAAAAATGTGCGTTTGCTAAATCTGAAACTCAGTACTTAGGATTTATTATGGGAAACGGACAGGTGAAACCCGTAGCCACCAAAGTCCAGGCTTTGGTGGACGCGGCGATCCCTAAAACTAAATCCCAGGTGAGGTCACTGTTAGGATTGGCCGGTTATTACCGCCGTTTTATCCCGAGTATGCCACCGTGGTCGATCCTCTGGTGAACCTCACTAAGAAAAGTGCGCCAAATTTAGTCAAGTGGTCAGAAGAGTGTCAGGGAGCGTTTGAGACCATTAAGTGCAAACTGTGCCAGGCTCCTGCGTTAATATTACCAGACTTTAGCAAGAGATTCCTCCTCCATACTGACGCGTCAGAGGTTGGTTTGGGGCGGTCTTGTCCCAGAGGGTTAACGGGTGGAGCACCCCATTCTTTACATCAGCAAAAAATGCTTCCTAGGGAGCGCAATTACTCAGTTGTTGAGAAGGAGTGCTTGGCCATTAAATGGGCGACTCACTCCCTCAGATATTACTTACTGGGACATTCATTTGATCTAGTCACGGACCACGCCCACTCAGATGGTTAAGCACTATGAAGGATAGCAATGCTCGGATAACTCGGTGGTATTTGGCATTGCAGCCTTACATGTATCGTATGGTACATCGTGCAGGGAAAGATCACCAAAATGCGGATTATTTTTCCGGGAGGGGGAGTAATGGGGTTGGTAGGTTTGGCCGAGTGTTCCTTCGGCTCCACTCTGAGCGGTGGGATATGTGACAAAGAGAGAGTGAACTCTTGTTTTAGATCTCCCTTCCGACCGGTGAGGACGCTGGGGAGGAGGAGCAGGCAGAGCCGCGTGCGCAACGCCACAGACCCGGTCGGAAGCGAGGTGGCAATCACGCATTGGTTGACGGCGGTTGCCCTCGCTGACCAATGGGGACGGGACGGGCGCATACAAAGGGGCGTGGCCCAGGGTTCTGCTCCTTCTGGCAAGGTACCGTGCGTGTGAGAGAGAGAGCGAGAGCGAGAGAGCGAGAGAGAAACAGAGGAAGGGAATTGGAATACGGATCATTTGTTTTGTGGACTTATCTACTAACCCATCTCCTCTTTCCTGTGTTGTAGAGCACTAACGGGACGCCCGGGATTACGCCGGAGGAGCGACAGCCCGAAGTGCTGGGTTTTAATACCCCATGTTTCTCCCGTTCCTGGATTACAAGAGAAAGACGGACTTTTGTTTATTGTTTGTTTATTTGGGCTCTTTGTTTGGTCGGGTTACACATAGTTGTGTATCCCGGCGGATTTAGGCAGCCTCAGTTGCTTCTCTCTCTTCATGTAATCCCAGACAGACTCGATGATGTTGAGATCAGGGCTCTGTGGGGCCATACCATCACTTCCAGGACTCCTTGTTCTTCTTTACGCTGAAGATAGTTCTTAATGACTTTCGCTGTATGTTTGGGGTCGTTGTCATGCTGCAGAATAAATTTGGGGCCAATCAGATGCCTCCCTGATGGTATTGCATGATGGATAAGTATCTGCCTGTACTTCTCAGCATTGAGGAGACCATTAATTCTGACCAAATCCCCAACTCCATTTGCAGAAATGCAGCCCCAAACTCGCAAGGAACCTCCACCATGCTTCACTGTTGCCTGCAGACACTGTGTGTGTCATTTGTGTACGCTCTCCAGCCCTTCGGCGAACAAACTGCCTTCTGCTACAGGCAAATATTTCAAAGTTTGACTCATCAGTCCAGAGCACCTGCTGCCATTTTTCTGCACCCCAGTTCCTGTGTTTTCGTGCATAGTTGAGTCGCTGGCCTTGTTTCCACGCCGGAGGTATGGCTTTTGGCGCAAGTCTTCCATGAAGGCCACTTCTGACCAGACTTCTCCGGACAGTAGATGGGTGTACCAGGGTCCCACTGTTTTCTGCCAATTCTGAGCTGATGGCACTGCTGGACATCTTCCGATTGCGAAGGGAAGTAAGCATGATGTCTTTCATCTGCTGCAGTAAGTTTCCTTGGCCGACCACTGCGTCTCACGGTCCTCAACGTTGCCCGTTTCTTTGTGCTTCTTCAAAAGAGCTTGGACAGCACATCTGGAAACCCTGTCTGCCTTGAAATTTCTGCCTGGGAGAGACCTTGCTGATGCAGTATAACTACCTTGTGTCTTGTTGCTGTGCTCAGTCTTGCCATGGTGTATGACTTTTGACAGTAAACTGTCTTTAGCAACCTCACCTTGTTAGCTGAGTTTGGCTGTTCCTCACCCAGTTTTATTCCTCCTACACAGCTGTTTCAGTTAATGATTGTGTTTCAACCTACATATTGAATTGATGATCATTAGCACCTGTTTGGTATAATTGTTTAATCATACACCTGACTATATGCCTACAAAATCCCTGACTTTGTGCAAGTGTACCTAGAAGAATTGATGCTGTTTTGAAGGCAAAGGGTGGTCACACCAAATATGGATTTGATTTAAATTTTTCTTCTGTTCACTCACTTTGCATTTAGTTAATTGATAAATATAATCTATTAACATGTCTATTTTTGAAAGCATTCTTACTTTACAGCATTTTTTCACACCTGCCTAAAACTTTTGCACAGTACTGTATATGGGGTGCC